>VMTU01000329.1:0-193978 GCA_016759055.1 Paramecium bursaria
TGAGTTTAAACTATAAATTATAATCGAGAAATTTCATAAATTAAATTTGATAAGGTTAACTTTATTTTCACTTTTTCCATCAAATTTTCATAAATGAAATTATATTAATCGAGGTCAATGACATTTTCATTGTTTTTCACCTCTAAGATTTTGCCGAATAAGTTTCTCCTTATTTAAAGATTTTTCAGTATTGGATAATAGAATGATATTATTTCCTGATGTAACTATTCCTCTAATAAGTTACCATTAACAATTGAGACAATAATGCTCAAACTTAATAATGTTGACATAATGCTACCAACATCAGCTAACATAGATCCTAGTTTTGGAAACAAGACATTCATCTGTTAAACATTTTTGTCTAATAAAAATTAAATGATTGCTATTCCATATAAACTGAATTTTTTTTATATGTACTCTTTCGAGACTGGTTAAGTAATTATATTATATTATCCGATATAAGAAATATCGTCTAATTGCTAATAAAATAAGTTTGAATCGGTGGATTACTTATTGATTTAATAAGTGATCTATGCTTAGAAAGGTTAATTAACATCAACGTTGAAATAATGATCCTTCTACACAGTCTTCAAGCTTTAGGATATTGGATCATATTGTTGCACTTCAATTTAAAACTTGAATTGTGATAAATACATATAAGATAAGTATTGGGTTATCTCTTCGTCGCTAGCACAAGTTATATTGAATTCCGAAACTATACTTTGAGAACAAACTGCAAACAGTAGAAATCCAAACTGATTGGTAAGTCTATCTTCCTTTATTTAATCACCAGGGTTTAATACGAGAGTAATATTAGATGGTATCATCAAACTTGTTTCCATGGATCTGTTATTTGGTGATGGTTTTAATGGCTTGGTAAATTTAAGATCATATCCGACATAGTATCCAAAATAACATGTTAGAATATTTTTATTCCAATCAAAAAAATCAACTCCATAAGAAACCATAGACACTTTTAAAGGTTGGCTGCCGTAAAAATTTTGCTCTATATATTCCTCAACTTATTCTTTTGTATTAATCGTAGGTAGTATCTAGTTTGTTTTCCATAAATATATTTTGTAAATGAAGTAAAGTAAGGATGTAGCATAAACCAATATTGTTATCAATCCACCAAAAGCACTTGTGTATTTCTTATCTCGAGTAGATAAATTCCAATTAAATATAACTCCAAAGAAATCAGCTTTTTTCAAATAATTCATTAAAATAATTTTATTTAATAATTAATGTCAATCTCATCTGTTTCATACGTATAAAATATTTAATTATTTGATGTAAAAGCTAAAAGAAATGACTGAGTAAACCAAAACACATTAGCTTGAATTTAATTTCAGAGAAACATCAAATGGATTTGAATGCCAAATATATGTGAATAAACTAGGATTAGGAAAAGGCGAAGGCAAAAAGAAGAAAGACGCTAAATAATTAGCAGCATAAGAGACAATAAATTTACTTTAATGTGATCCTGATATTCAATAAAAACACAAAATGTTCAGAAATATTGATTATGTTAATCAATTATACCATTATTGCTAATCAAACAATATAGAGAGAGTATTTTATAAGGAAGTTTAAGCCTCTAAGGACTATTATATTATTGAATGTAATTGCTAAGGATAAATTAGAACTTAAGGACTAGGAGTGGCATATTAAAAGGCAATGAATTTCGCTGCTTTTAAAATGTTGTAAATATTGGAATCTTAAGTTAAGATTGAACAAATTGAATAGAGCCCAATAAAAATTGATTTGGACAATTGTGCAATTACAGCTATTAATACACTAAGTCTTAATTCAAACGATTATTAGTTTTTTCAAGACTTTCTAGTGTTTTTTAATGATATTTAAATTTAACCTTTGGGATCGTTTATGACATATAGTATGAGAGTAGATAAGCCAGTTTTGGATTTAGCAATTAAAATTGAATAGTAGGGCTAGTTTGAGTAAAGTTTGTCAAAAATAAAGGATATAGTTCAATTAGAACTAGATGGTTCATAGATTAAATTTGGAGTTAAATCAACTAAGAACAACAAATTGAAAATATTAGTTTAGGAGAACTTGATGGCAAATGTCTATTTTTTAAATTTTGATCAACTTCATCATCATAAATTTATGGAGCCTTATTATAAGATTTGCTAATGGAATAGAAATGCAAGCGAAACTTTAACGATCGTCCATTTATGGAGATAGGATTCAGGTTTATTAATAGTTAATGATGTAAGAGAATTCTATTATATTATTTTTATTTTAGATATTTGATTTTTTAGTTGTTTGCCTTACAAATGGATTCCAACTTAATCTTAAACCCATAAAATTACTTAGATAACTTATATTTCAATTATAACATTAGATATTGAATGATATTGATATAAATCCTTATATTACATTTTAATCATAATATCATTTGAATTTAATCAAGTAATTGGGTAATAAGACTTATTTGACAGAAGTCGCTCAATAATGGGATATTAATAAGATAAGTACTTGGATAAATAGATTTTGATTGATTTAATATATATTTTATAAAAATCAAATATATTCAAAATTGTAAATATTATAAAATTGCATTTAATTCAAACAAGTCGAAAGGTTTTCCTAAGAAATAATCTATCCCTAGATTAAAACATTACAATTTAACTTCAATATCACTAAAGCTTGATGTTGCTATTGTGAATCCTTTATCTATTTGAGTAGTGCCAAACATTCTCTTTAGCTCTTATATTATTTCAAGTCCTGTTGGATACTATACATCAATAAAATACAGCAAATATGATCTATTCTTACACCTTAGACATGGATTCCTGGCTTTCTCTGATATTTCATTAAATGTTTATTATCTAGAGAATGATCGATCTGACTTAACATCATATTTATTTAAGAGTATAGATAGTATCTAAACACTAAAATAATCATTATCAGATATAAGAACTTTGGAGCAGCATTTATTAGTTAGTTTAAACTTAATGATAGAGTTTAAGAATTTAGGGTTTAATTCTGGGGGATCTAATGAAGGATTACTAGAATCCCCAAAGTCCATAATCGATGTCGGAGCTTTATTGGATGAATCGTTGGCTGCTGATTCACTTTTAATTACTTTTATTGTATTAGGTAAATATAATGATTCTTAATGGAGTTTATATGTTCCTGATATACTTCTTTGATTTGATAATTATTTAGTTTGAGGAGAATCTTGCTTTATCTTTGATATTTATGAGAAATGAGCGCTTTACAAATCCTCCTTCACAGAATACTATTTGGAAAATTATGTTAAAGTTAGTAATCTAGAGTCCTCCTAATTTCTATATTATGAACTATCTTAAGCGTTTGCCAACAACATTGATAATGATGTCTCAAAATACCTTCGAGGCTTTAATTATGTTTACAAGATCTATTTAGATTAGATGTTGTCGATCTGTAAATTGAAAGTAATACTATTGAGGTCCCAATTTAGATCTAAAACTTTTCTTGCTTGTCCAGATAAATAAAATGATAAGATTACTGCTGTTTATAGCTCTAAATTTTAAGAGAGATCAAAATCTTTATGATTTGATTTCAGATTTATGGTTGCTTGTTTAATGATACCTAAAATTTATGATCTTTGTTATTCATTTTTTAAAGGAATATCTTTTATTGATATTATTATTCCTTAATTCAACTATTTTATATCGATTCTTATTGTTTAGTTGGTTGTATATTTTAATACAATATCTATTAAAACTTTTAATATTTGTTTAGTCTAAACTTTATAAATATATAAATACCCTATCTTAGTCATTATTTATTATATGATCTGCATCATATTTAGGTAAAAGTCTAACACCTTTAATTTTAAAACAATCGTCATAAATCATTATGATCTCATCTATGATATCATTTATTCTAAATTGGATGTTCTTACAAATCAACTAATTATTTATTTATTAGGTCAGGTCCTTCATATTTTGTAAGAATATCATATGCTTTAAGGTTACCATTCTCATAGGCACTAGATATTCTTTCAAAACTATATTTGCATTCTTCTCTATTTCATGTAAACATAACAGTACAAATAAATGAATAGTATTCATAAAATTGTTAGACTCAGTCAGAAATGTAGTAAATATGTTGCTATATTCTTTAGGTTCGTCAATATTTCTTCTTATCTAGATTGGAGCATCTTCAAATACAAAGAATGAGAAGACCTTTCCCTTAATTTCATTAACAAAGACTTTAATATATGACTTATCAAAATCCAACTTATCACTTTAAATCTTATGAATGGTAAATGTAAAAAACTTCCATCTAGTGAATTAATACAATACCTACTAAATTGATCATATAATATTTTTATCATATCAGATATTTTATTTCGTCCTGTAATTTTATATCTGCTATTATTGGATATATTAAGTATTATCGATTCGCTATTTATTTCCTCGCTCTCACCAAAGAGATCAATAACATCTCTATTTCCAATTAGTATGACACTATTAAGGAAGACATTCTCAAGGTCAGTGCCATCATTCTTCACACCATTTTTATAGTAATTCCCTATGAAAAAGTTCTAATAAATGATTTCCATTTTATCATTAAATACTAAAATGCTCTAGTTGTGTATCCATGCCCTAAAATATCATTATATGTTTTACATCTTTTATAATAAGATTTCATGATCTGAATTCTAGAGGTCTGGCATAATCCCACTATTTAAGTTTTCCATATATTGATTCTATGGTGATTATGACTTCGATTCGATTTCGTTTTTATTCATTATGAGTGAGGGCTGAATATTATCATCTATTTTAAGAGGATCCTTAATTGGTGTATTTTCTGTTTTTGAAGATTTCTGTATTTTCAATTCATTATAACCTATTAGAACCCCTATTATGAATAAATATCCAATCTAATAATAATATGGTGGAGACTATTTATTCTCTATTACAGAATTCACAGCAAGACTTGCTAAAAATATTATTTTTTATTGTAGTTTATCAATTCCTAACAATACAATTATTGCTAACAATTATTATGGCTAGCATTTAAAGGCTAGTAACACTCCTACAATTAGTTCTATTGCAAATAAAAAATATTGATGATATCTTGAATTTAGTGATTTCATAATGATTTCAAAAAATAGTAACGAAGTTATTATAACCCATAAGATAATTATCGTCAACGAAAAGCTGAAATCAAATAACGCAATTACAATCAAAACATTCTTTAAAATATGCTTATTTAAGGACATTCTCTATCTAATATAAAATTTTGATATAATTTAATCAAAAATAAGAGTTTTTATAAATATAAGATAATTTCTTATCTAAAAATAAACATATATAAAATCAAACAAGCATTTTTACAACCATTTATGGTTATATTTCGACCATTTCCCATTTATGGCCACAATTTTCTAAATCTGGGCTCTGATGTGGAGTTAAGGCAAATTAATAATCAACAGACATTATTCTATCAACATCTCCATCCATTATTTTTAATCTGTCAGCCTGAAATATAAATTATAAATACTATTGAAACTAAACAATGCACTTCTTATGTTTTAACAGTGAATATAAAGACAGGTAATTTTGAAGTATCAGCAACAAATCCTTTTGTGAATCTAACTTCTTCTATGTTCCATAAATTCTTATATTTTGGCTCAACTTTCTATTATAAGACTTAATATTACCAATTCTTTATTTCTTCTTAAATTCACTCGAAAGTATGCAAGTGCTGTCTCTCCACAGATTTTCTCCAGAACATTTAGTTCTCCTAATAAATATGATTTGTATGTTTCTTCGAATATGACTTTCGCTTCTCTTTCAAACTCGTAAATATCAAAATTGGGATCAAATAATTTCATCTACTTGATTGCTTTAGCAGAATCACTCTCATCTGTGACTTTATTCTAAAATATATTGTGTAAAATGATACCATCAGAAATATTGAAGTTTAAATAACCATATTTGGATTCTCACTTATTCTTTCTTTAAGGTCCTATTTAAAATTTGTCATAACGTTTTTGAATTCCTTGTATTCTTCATATTATTCGCTTTTTTTCAACTATTGTATGTATTCTTATTCCTACAATTTTCTTGAAACCTTTTCCATCACTTTTTTTCTAATGGATTCCTTTTCTTATTAACCATCCTCCTTAACAGACAATGCTGTTCGCTTCCATTCAGGCAATTAATCTTACATCTAGCATATAATTTAAAAATTACATTTGATAATTCTTCTTCAGTAAATTCTTTAATTTCTTCTTGCCTCTTCTCCTCTGCCACTTTAGCTCTTATATTATTCATTCTAGTCCTTATATCATCTTCACCTGATGGAAATGTCTTTCTCCAAGCCAATTTCGCAAAATTGTAAATAGTTTTTGCAGTATTTTAATCTTGGTCACCATTAGCTTCCTTTTTGAATTAGTAACATGAAGTAAATATGTTTTGTTTCTTCCTAATTATGTTTTCTTTAGTGCCCTCTTTGATTGTTAGAAAAAGATCTTTTACGAATGAAGGTTAGTCGAGTACTTCAGGTTTCTTATCGCACATCATGAATCTAATGACGGGTCTTGCTGATCTGAAGAAAGTTTGCATTATTTTTAATTTTAATTTTTTATTTAAGGTCATTATGAATTAATCATCCTTAATAAATTAGTTCTCAATTTCAAGTCTGGGATATCAAATTACTCAATATAATGAGCTCCAATCTCTTTCAAGTATAATAACTTTATTTTTGTATTCAGTTTAATATCTCGAGAGTCATAATAAAAGTGCATATCTCCTAAAGCATCCAAATAATAATCCTTTCCATTATATTAGATTAAAAAATCAATTTCAACTCCTTTATATATTACATTTTAAGTAACAGTGGATCCGCTTGGTAGTATTTCTTGAAACTATTAGAGCAGAGTCTTCTCAAATGCTGACTATTGAACTAATTGTCCATCTTTTGTCATTTTCTATTTTCTAGAATTCAAGAATTTCTCTCCCCTCAAGTATGCGAATTCAAATTTTTTATCTGTTGCTTTTATTTTAGCAAGATTCAAACACTTATAGACAACCTAACACTCATAAATATGCTCTGTTTTAATTTCTGATAGAGCTTTAGTATAATCCAACTGATCATGGAATTTGTGATATCTAAGCAATACAGAATAATTAGCTAATTCCTTCAAATTCATTTTATTCTTGTGGCCATCAAGACATTATTTGTAATCTCTGTTATGATAAAACTCATTAAAGAGAAATTTGATGGATGCAGGTGAATAATTTTTAGCGCAATACTCCAATAAAGGATTAAATGATAATGAGTCATGACTTATGTCTAATTTTACAGACTTCCCTTCTAAGAAATACCATAAATTCAACAATTATTGGCTATCGAGTGTAAATTAGCTAAAATTGTTCAATTTTTTAGCAAACATATCTAAAAAAGGGGCTTAAAGAATTTAGAGCTCTTATATAATATTGGAGATTCTGATAATTATAATATTTATTACAGCCAATATGTTTATAATGATGGGTTTTATTGTAGAAATTGATCCACTTCCTCTGTAATCACTTTAGTTTATTCATCAATGTTATCGTAATCAATTCTATTTGATTCTTCATTCCTTAGATTCTATTTGTCATTTTTAAGGATGACTAATGTAATTAAACTACTTAAGACTTCTTTGAGTTCATTTGTTAACTAAATATTTTTTTAAGTATTACATAATTAAATGTTCCATTCTTGATTAGATTTTTATTCATTTCAACTATTGTTTTGAAATTTATGGTATCACTTATCTGTTATATGAGTTCGAAATCTTGGCTTTATTTGCTAGTAACGAAATCATAATAATTTATCAAACTTTATTTGTTGAGTAATTTATCATTTTCTCTATAGAAGGTTTCGAATGCTAACTTTATTCCATCAGAGACTTATTTTTAATTCATATACGCTAACACTAAATGTTAAAACTAAGGAAATGTGAAACTAGGGACCTAATCTATAATTTGCTCTTCTAAAGTTTATATAAGATCTTAAATTTGTTGGCTCTTCTCTTCAGGCAACTATTCTTTCTCTATTTCAAGCAGTTGAATTAAATATTTAAATTCATAAATTCCAATATCTGCAGCCATACAATTTTTAATTAAGGTGTTTAATGTGTCAGGAAGGAAATAGCTATTTTAGATATAAATTTAAAGTAGCTATGATAGCACGGAAAATTCTAAATCTTATTACTAAGACAGTTCTTCAAATATTTATATGAAATAATCTTGATCATGATGAAACCATTCCCTCATTACGAAAACTATTTATTTGGCCTTCTCTTTATCAATTTCTTATTGTTTGAGCCTTCTGATTATATCTTACTCATTAATTCCGAAATTATATTATTTTTGGCATTCAATCAATCGATATGCAAATTGCCAATTCACTTATTCATGTTGAAGTTTCTATTACAACGACAGATTGAATCTCTATATGTCAAACTGCTTGTTTGAGGCAAGCATTTCATTCATCTACAAGAAGAGGTCTCTCGAAGTACTAAATCCAGCAAAGGCTCTTCCAAATTTAATTAATTACATTTTTAATGAATTGCGAGGTTTGTGGATGTGGATTTAGGAACGAAAAGGGTAACAAGATCGATGTCGGATACCAGATGCATTCGTGCCCACAATGCAAACTAAAATACCATAAATTTTGTTATGGATATAATAATGAATCACAAGTTTGTGATCCATGCAAAGATTAGGTTAGGCGGCCATTATGCCACATCTGTGGATAGAAGGGATTACTTAAACGACTATCTGACCAACCCAACTAATATGTACATGTCTCATGTGCAGTGTTATCCAGTTCAATTCAAGTGATTAGCTATCATTCGATGAGTTTTGCAATCAGACAGGATAAACGAGCTAAGGATAAGTGTGTTATATGCACTAAGGTTGGAGCATGCATTACATGCTTAGATTGTTAATCTGCCGCCCACCCAAATTGCATAATATAGGAGCAAATTTAAAGAGAATAAGAATAAAATGAAGTAGATTAATGGATTTTCAATTTGAAATTTGTGCCCAACAATCATGATCCTAATGCACTGCAAGTAACTCCATAAACGCTAAGAAATGAAATGAGATCAATTTAGGATGCGATACTGCAAACATATGACAAATTGAAAAAAAAGAAAGATCAAGTTAAATTGGCCACTGAGTAGCTGATTGAAAGTTTTAGATTTCCATCTAAAGAAGCATTTCATTGGACGTAGGAGAAGAAAATAATATCATATTGTAAGATACACATGGAAAGTCGTCGAATATTTTGTATCTGCAGAAGCTCTGTCAATAATAATTAAATGGTTTAATGCGAATCATGTTATGAGTGGTATCATTATGCCTGTATTAAGAAGAAAAATTTAAGAGATGTTTAATATGTATGTGAGGCATGCAAAATATGGACAGAAAGAAGGCACAACTTCAATATTGATAGTCCCTCCTTATTATATTTTGAGGATATTATAATACCAAAAGATGTGAATATAATACATCTGAAAGATTTATTACCAATATTACTTTATATTGAATCAATTTGTCACAAACTGCCAAACATTCCATTAAAACCTAGTGATTTCGTAAATCTTAAATTTTATAAATTCCTATTAGCGAGTCTCCCCATTCAACCCTCATCAGTAATAGAATTAGATAACATATTGATTAAAGAAATAGTTTTAGAAGAGTTCAAATAAAGAATTCACAATTTTATACCGAATCTTAAATAGAAGGAATTAAACCAACAGTTCTCCTAAGAACTTGTTAATCAACTCCAAAGTAGAGGGTACTACTTAGAATTAGATGAATAGAAGATGATAAAGTCATAACTAATTAGCCGCAGGGAATTGAAATCTCAAATATTACAAGGAATTTCAGATGGATATTTTGTTGAGGATGCCCTTGATTAGATTAATAAATAATTAAAATAAAAAATGGAAATAGACACATCCAAGTTATTCAAGTCCTAAAACTCTTAATTATAAAAATATGTTGATAGATATGTATAAGGGACACTGATTAAGAAGCAAATACACTTATTGTTCGAACCCTAAGAACCCATTTAATTGGAACTTTAAGCAAGAGATGAATTGGAGAAAATCCTTCTAATTGGTGAACACTTAAATAAATACCAATAAGGAAAACCACATAGAAACAGGCTGAATGAATTAATATAGTAAGCTTAGAATAATTCTGTTACATTTAATTCTTTGATTATGGTGTAAGATCTGTTAGATGAATAGCATGCACTTGAAAAAAATGATTAGAAAAACTATTAATAGATAGTTGAATTTCCAATCAACAGTGATATATTACAGGAATCCCTTAAAAGATTAGTAGAGAAACTCTATTTGGACTAGGTTGGTCATTAATTGATAGAGAAAATTACATAATAGCAATAATTTACCCCTTCCGAATGTTTGAGTCACTTCTGTATAGAGAATATACAAAAATTGGCTAAGGAAAATCCTTAAATTAAATAAATCTATCAGAAATTATAGGATATAAATAATAAAATACTAATACTGAAAAAGCTAAATCATAATAATTGCAGGGATATTTTAAAATTAATTGAAGAGTGTCCATTAACCTCATAGTCTATTGAATCATTCAAGAAAAAGGCATTTCATTTCTAGTAATAATACCATAGATTGCATTCGCCTATCAGCTTATCAGATTTAGAAGAGATTTAAAACATTTGTTATATGAATGCTTTTGATATGGAATTAAACTAAAGAAAATAATAACTCATTCAGGGATAATAGGCACTAGAGCAGTTATAAAATTTTGATGAACAAACTATGTAATTGTTAGAAACCTATAGAACACTTAAATATAAAGACTTAGAGGAACATGCAATATAATTGAAATAGCAATATAACTTTTTAGAAAAATGGTATTAAATTAGTGGAGGCTTAGATGGTGCCTCTATAGCTGAAATGATTAGTTTTTGCTCACAAGAGATTTAATCTGATTTGAATTTAGAAACCATATAATCTTTATAGGTCCCTCATCAAGTCCATCCATCTTTGCTTAAAGTAATAGACAACTATAGATAATCAGTTTGGAAAATTAAAGCAGAGAAGGCACTTTAAATTCCTATTGACCCAAAGTAGGTTGAAATTTTACTGTAACAGGAATCATGCTATTCAGATCAGACTTTAGTGAATAAATTAAATTCAGCCCTTAAAGATTATGAGTTATGGATTCATAAATTTAGAGCAATAGAAATCAAACTTGATGATCCTAGTTCTAAGGAGTTTTAATCTACTCATAATCGGGTTGTTTAATTAATTAATTCTCATAAATATGTAGATGATAAGCATTAGAGAAATTTGTGGTTAAAATATATGTGGTTGATATGGATATAGAAAGCAAACCAATTCCTCAATGAGAGGGCTACGCTCTAATCGATGAGAATATTAGTTAGATGTGGATCAATATTAAGAATACCCTAAAACATATATTTGGATAGACTGTTATAGAATATAGATATATTTGAAGAGATATCTAGGAAAATTAGAGAATATAATGAACAAAGATCTAATTGGCTTAAAAATAAGGATAAAGATGATGCATAACGATCTTATAAATGGTTTTATAAATATAACGAATCAAAACCAGATTTTAAGAATGTTTATAGACTCTACATATAAGCTAAGGAAGTGCCTAATTTCAAAATAAAGGATATCTAGGATGATATAACTGAATTAAAGCAGGTCTTATTTGCATTTCATGAATTAGTGAGGTAGGAGCCAGATAATTCACAATATATAAATAGACTTAATAAAATCAGAGTTAGTTATAGTTTATGCTTCCTGAAAGCCAAAAATTTCTCTCTCATACTAATATATAATCTTATTAAATAATAATCGCTAAAGTGTTTCAAGACACTCACTCCAACTACAGAGTTACTGGATAGGCTAAGCGAGATTAGTCTCCTTATCAAAGTTGGAGGAGAGGAATGGTTATAAAGGATAAATGGCACATACAAAGCACCTCCTTATGATGAAATAGATTAAGAATTCAAATTCATCGATAATGTATATTATTTATTTAGATTAGTCTTAACAAGATGACTTCGAGTGGGTAAAATGGTTAGAATAGGATTCCCAACAAGTATAAGACCAATATGGTAGTTCACTATCGAAAAAAGTTTAGAAAGAATAGAAGATCATAAAAAAGAAATAATAGAGAGAAAGTGTATAAGAGAGCTAAAGAAAGAAATTTAAATTAGAAGTTTATTCTCTAGCGCGAAAATTTAATAATAAAATTACTGATTCTCATATCAGATTATTGGAATCTTAAGTTTACATGGAATTAAATTCGGATAGTTCAAAATATGACAAAGAGTACGAAAGGATCATAAATTTTATCAAATACACTAAATAATTTGAAATATACAACTATGATGAGTTCAAGAAAGCCTATTAGAAAATCAGTTAATAGAAATAGTAATAAAAATAGAAGGCTAGTAAAATGAAGGTCTAAGAGATAAAGGAGGAAGTGGTAAAGAAGGTTCAAACTAATCAGAAACACAAGCTGATAGAATTAGAGTATTAGGAACCAATATAAATATAAAGAGAAATTAGTCAGCCTTAAATCAAAAGGGAAATTAAAAAATTAAGTGAGGAATAATTTATATAATTGGACTAAAAGGATTAAATACTATACAATCCAGATGGACAAACAGAGACTAACAATCAAAAAGAGAAGAAACAACTAATGAAAATAGGAGAAATAACTATGATTAACAGAAAGTAAGATAGGATCATACGACCACATCTTCTAACATTTGATTCAAGAAATTGTTAGTACTTTCCTTAATTCAATTTACAAATAAACTGTGATCAATACACTCTAGCAAGTACCACATTAGAATATATAACTTCAAAAAAGGATAGGAAAATAATTGTTGGGTGGGTTTATTCCTAGGACATCGAATAAGCAAGTGAGATATTTAAGCTAGCTGAGAAATTGAAGAATAAGAAAATGTGTGTTGGTTATAAGTAGGATAATGTGGGTATAACACTTATGTACTATGATTAACTTTAAAGAATGAAACCAACAACTAAATGGATTGTTTTATCGGATTATTCAAAGTAATATTTTTTTTTATTACAAGATAACCGAATCTCATTGATTAATTAGAAGATTATTCTAACCTAGAAAAGCTAAAGCCTCATCTATGTTTCATCTTATATTTAAGATCAAAGGTTGATGAATTTGATTTCATCCCATTGACTCCATAGCCTATAAGTTATAAAAACATCTACAAAGTTGATAACTTTGTTAGGGTTATTGAATAGCATAAGAAGCAGAAAGCCTTAGAACCAATGTCAGAAGAAGAATAAAATATTGAAATACATGATTTAGTGATGGGGATACCAAACATACAAAATTTATTAGCCTGAAAAAAATATTATTTTTTAATATAAAAAATTTAAAAATCCAAAAAAGTATAATCAAACAAATTTTTTACTTATTTATTCTACCTCCTGTTAAAGGTATTGCTTTTTGTCTTTCGTATTCATTAGTTTTCTATGCAACTCTATATTCTCCAATCTTAGTTACTCTATTTCTTTTGTCAATAACCCAATCCTATGATCATACCGCCTTTCAACATCTTAAATAGCTTCTTTTCTTTTTTACTCCATTTATTTCAAGTATGTGGTCTCCATATCCTCTTTAAGTTGTAATCTATGAGTTTCCTCCTATTGTAATTAGAGAATGTATGTGCTTTTTGATGACTCTAATGTAATTTGAGCTTCACTAGCCTATCGTAATGCCTATCTGGTAACATCAATCTATTCATTTAATTATTGATGGGTTCTCGATTGATTACTCTAGCATTAATCCAATTTTGCCTACAATTATGTGATGAGGATTGTCTGTTTTATTTTAATATTATATACCTATTTCTAATTTTAAGTTTTTAATTCCTATTTTTTCTGTTGTAATTTTTCAATTTCTGCCTTACTTTACTCCAATTGTTGTTTAAGGTCTTCCAATTGTTATGTAGCTTGTCTCTTCTTATCTCTTGGATTAGTAGGTTATTTAGTGACTGATGAGGTTTTTTTCGTCGTTGATTTCTTTTTAACACTTTTGTTTGAGGGTCTAAGTACTGATTGTTAAGATTTAGGAGATGCCTTATCTGCGAGTGTTGAAAATTAAGTCGGAGTTGGAATTGATTCTTCGTCGTCGGAATACGAAATATTTACGAGTTCTCTTGCATATTATTCCAAGGCATTCATATTCAGTTAATTTATTTTTATTAAAGATTATAATGTACAATCAGGAGGGAATCTGTGAGATATGTTACGAGAGTCCCAAACAATTTCAAATGGATTGTTCACATTCAATATGTAAGCAATGCTTTGATGAATGGGTCCTCCTTAAAGATATGTGTCCGTTTTGCAAATAAACTGTGACAAGTGTCAAGTTTGAAAACGACACCTTTGATCTGAGTCATTTTGAGAAGCCCAAACAGAAGGAACCTGACTTCGTAATATAAAGTCCTTAATTTAGTTTGATGAGTCACAATTTCATCTCCTAAACTAGGACTTTTTTCAAGAAGACATCAGGATTTTGAATTAAAATCTTAAAAGAGCCTAAGACTATATGCGACGTGTCATTCGTCAAATTGACCACCAATTCAACGCCAAATGGTTTGCTTACGATTGGATTGAGCATGAGATTCAACTTTTAGATGCTTAAGACCCACAAGCATTCTATTTAAATGTAGAATATTACAATTCTTGCTTGAACTCCATTCTAATGAACAACTGGAATGACTAACATCTCAATGACCTACTAAAAGAATACAAGCCTGTTAAGACATTTGACTTAGTGCCTGTACCTAAAAAAAAGAAGAGGAAGAGGAGCAATTGAAATTTTTTTAAAATAAATATATAATGTTCAACACTTTAATTTTATTGATATATTTTGTTCTTGTACTAATCGCCAAGTTATAGGCTGAAAACCAACAATACTTTCAAGTTTCAGTCTCTTTGGTATGGATATTATTTAATTGGCCCTTTGAGAAATTATTACTAACCTTGGATTAGGGATTATTTTTGCATAAATTGATGTTTAACTCATTGACCCTATTCATATTGGGAGTGAGCGATTTTGGATTATAGGATGAATTTTTGTTGAGGAGTCTTCAATATTGCCTATTGGGTTACCATTTAAATAAGTATTTGTCCAACGAGTTGGAAATTTAAGTTTAATTGAATAAAAGTCTTCATGTCATCTATTGGATAGTTGTGTAAGCAGCATTCAATGTGTAATTTTTAATAAACGGCAGGAGTACAATCGGAAGTATCGTAGGAGTCAATTTAATATTGTTAATGTTCCTCTCTAAGCAAATTTATGACGAATTCAAAACAGAGTAATAACCTTCTTCATCTAGGAGTACCGGGTCTAAAAAGGTGAAATCGAAATCCTTGACAGAACGAGTAGATTCCCACATCAAATACTAACAATCCCACGAATTGATAAATGATGAAGAGCCCCATTAAATGCAGGTCCATGTTTTAGGAAATGGAGCAGTCAAAAAAGCTATAGATGAAAGTAGATCTTTAGCCTCAAATAAAAATATTGACCTGTAGAAAAACTTTTATAAAATACTTTTTAATTAATTTCCAGAAGGGATGATCATACTGGACTCAAGAGGAGAAATCGAGTATCATAACAACTAAGTTTACAATTGGTTCAAAACTAAAGATAAAAACCAGTTGATATTGAAAATTCATGAATTAAAGAATTATTAGAATAAATGTTAAGAGTAGGCTTAATTTAGCAAATTATTTAAACTAATTAGGTAAAAATCAAAAGATACACTCATACATGAAGAGGTCAGTCAATCAGCTTACTCTGAGCAAGATGACGATAAGGATGAGTTCTTAGAATCACAACTCTCAACCTACAATACTTTAGGTGAAGAAATTAAGAATGCTTTACTTAGCATTAGAGATTAGAGTGATCGATCACAAATTCTAAATCGATCCAATTCAGTATTCACAGAAACAGGGAAACTCAAATTTAGATATGAGGTTAAAATGTTATGTCTAATGGTATCAGAAGAAGAGTAAGATAAAGTGAGTGTAAACTAAGAATAGGAGGAACAAGAAGATATCTAAGAAAATTTAGCTCATATCACAATTAAGCCATACATATTTGATGGCAAAGGATAAATTCTCATAATGATAAGAGATGTTAGTGTTTTTAATTAATATAAAGTTCTATAGCAAGTAAACCAGAGATAACTTAAATGGCTATATTGGGTATCGCATGAGCTCAGAACACCTCTCAATTGTATTCTAGCCATAAGCAATTAGTTGATAGATAAAAATTTATATGATCAAGATTTCATAAAGACGTAATTTTTCATGTTATAATTAGATATTTAAAGCCCCTTATGTCGTCAGCTAACATAATCAGTGGACTTGTGAATGATCTATTAGATTTAGCCCAAGTTAATAAAGGTAAATTTCAATTAAACTTTTGTGAATTTGAATTGGAAAATTTCCTAATAGAAATATCAACACAAATGTCCTTTTAAGTTTTATCTAAATAACTAACCCTAAGCTTATTTTATGACTAGAACATACCCAAGTTATTTAAGTCTGATAAAATAAGAATAAGCTAAATAGTAATGAATTTAATTTAGAATGCAATCAAATTTACATCACGCGGAGGCATAACTCTATAAGCTACCTTAATAGCCAACAAATTGGTTGAAATCTCTGTTACTGACACTGGATTGGGGATATAACCAGAAGAAATCCCAAAACTATTCAAAGCTTTTGGGAAATTAGACGATAACAAAAATATAAACCCACAAGGAGTGGGATTAGGATTATAGATTTCAAATAAGATCGCTAAGAAACTAAACTAGACGGATGATGGTTTGAAAGTTGAGAGTGAGGGGTTTAATAAAGGGACAAAATTCTCATTCATTCTCTATGATTGGAATGAGAAGACTTTGGAAAAGATATAGACAATAACTTATAACTCATCAGAGAATAGGAAATAGTTGGGGAGAAAGGAATCAACTATGTCGATTGTTTATGTAGGTAACAATGCTAATAATCATACAACAGAACCAATGAGTGCCTCTATATTCAAACCAAAAACATTTAGGATGAAATCTGAGAAAAAAATAGACAGTGATGCCTATAGGAAGTATCACTTCTAAATTGATGAGAATCAATAGAGTTAACACAAATTCTTATCAAAGTACTCTAACATACACAAATATACTACCTAAGGAGTTATTCGAGAAATAATAGCAACTCCACCATCTAAACTAAATTAAGAGTTCAACCATTATGACGGACAGTAATCATCAAAATCCTCTAAGAGATGCAATTGTAAATAAGTATTAATAGTTGATGATGACCATTTCGGGTTGAAATCGTTGGAAATGATGATACAATCGTCCCTCAAACTTGAATGCAGTAAGGCATACAATGGATTTGAAGCATTAGCAATGCTAGGATAATACCAGAACTCAGATTGCTGCAAATGGCCAAAATATATATTTCTAGATTATCAAATGCCTGGAATGTCTGGATTAGAAACAGCACGCAAAATACGAGCTATGGAAGCTTAAAATTAATATAAAAGTTATATAATTTGTTTAAGTGGCTATTCAGACTAAGAGTCAAAATAAGAATGTTATAATGCTGGAATGGATGCCTTCTTAACAAAGCCTCCAGAAAAGGCAACACTAATACATGCTATTTAGAAAATATGATATTTAAATTAATATCAACAACATTTACTGCAAGTACAATTTGAATTTAATATAACTATTCTCTCATTCTATTCTGTATGGCACTGATTTTTCTTGATATACATTTCTTATTTCATTTAAACACCAATAATTTACCTTATATCAATTCTTCAAAACATTTATTTATATTCGTCCCCTAATATGCACTAGCCTCTACAAAAAGACAATCATTCTTCTTCGCAAATTCCTATCCCTCCTATTCCTACACCTTTCTCAAAGTTGGTGTCCTATTAACTAAATCTAATTTATTTCCTACTACATATATAACAACATTATTATCAGCTGCCTTCTTCAATGTTTCCAGCCATATATTCAAATTGTCGAATGTCTTATCCTTAGTTATATCATAAACCAAAATAGCACCACCTGCATTTCTAAAATGATTTGTAGTTATTGCCCTATATCTCTCCTATCCAGCAGTATCCCATATGGATGCCTATATTTTACCACCATCTTCTAATGTCACAGTTTTTGTAGCAAACTCAACACCTTTAGTTTTAAATCTCATAATTATTTACCAATCGTTGACAATTAATTTTTAGGATGTGATTATCTCACATATTAATTCATAATGTATGTTTTGCCCACTCCCGCATCTCCCAGTAATACAACTTTTTATATTCTAAAATAATTACTCTTATATTAAATATCGTCCATTTCAATTTTCAATTTTTGATTTGTTTATATTTTTATAATTGTATTTATTTTAAAAATAATGTTCATTTTATTATATTTTATAGCAGTGAAAGCGAGAGTACAATGTGATGCCAATCCTTGTACTAAAATTACTTATTACTTCAAACCTAAGATAGATATTTAGGTTAATAGTTACATTTAATTGACCTTACCATTCAATGTGTATTCAGAAACTTTAACTACTCAATCAATAGATGGTATGATTAAATAATATAATTATAGGAAGCATCCCATCAAAGGTTTTTACAGGAAATAACACATTTTTGGTAAACTCAACTATTCCGAAAGGAATATGGATGAAGGCTGACCTTAGCCTTACAACAGCATAAGTGGTGTAATAAACTTCTGGTTTATTTCAATTTGTAGTAGTAAAGAGCACTTCTTAAGACACCATTCTACTCTACTAAGAGCCACCTGAAACACTTTATTACACAATCCCTAGTTAATCATATGTATTAATTTAATATTATTCATAAGACTCCTCCAGCCATCACACTTATTGCTCCAGTCATTCCAGCACCTGGAGGCACAGCTTGTGTCTTTTCAAATTGGAATAATAATATTCAAATCAATAAGAAGAAATAATTGATGAGTATATAAATTTAGATGACTGCAAATACTACTAACGAAAGATTGAATATTTAATTAACTTTAGATGCAACACCTACAGGATTAGTATACTTCAGATAATGCTATATGCATGGCACAAATCTGACAAGATATGATTCAATGTGCACACTAGTTCAAAATGGAAATATTATAATATTTCAAATTAGAGCATCAACAGCAACTCTGTTAATTTCAACAATAATATACAATATTGATTTTTATGTATCTCATCTAGGCAGTACTATTACTGCAGCTACATTTACTGGTGTTATCTATTATGATGCAACTTTGATCGATACTTGTGCTCCGACATATAACATTAATGTAGGTAGTACAGTAAATTCAATAGAAATAATTGATAATACTGCCCTATTTGTTTAAACACCTAATATAGGCACACTAACATCATTTGGAATTGCGTTTAGACCGAGAGCTTTAGATTATGATACATAGATAATAATTCAACTAGGATTTTTGTAATAAGTACAGCCATTTTGCTAGGTATATACGTCAAACAATATTGCAACTTAATTTTCATTGATCTATTACACCTCAACAAGTATTACATTAATAACTGATGTATTTTTATAAATATATTTTAGAATAAAGCTATAGATAATGTAATATACACTTTCAACTTAAATTGTTCTGGGTATCAAATCAACAGTAAGGGATAACCTATAATCATCAGTTATCAAGATTTACATAAAATTCAATCATATCTTATGCATAAATAACATAGCCACCTGTTATTGGATCATAATTAACATCTTCCAGTTCATTTTAGGTGAAACCCAATATAATACTTTTATCTAAAAGGTTCAATGATCCAGGTGCTAAAACAGTCTTTTAATTTAAAATTAATCCAACCAAAAACATTTAATCTGTGTATGTAGAATTTCCTTATTAATATACATTTGATAGAGTCATTTGCACAATAAATGGAACTCAAACTAATTGTTTTAAAACTCTTGGTAATAGGTTTATGATATACACTTAATTTTATAAGAATTAGTAAGTTGATTATCCTTTTTATCTTAACATATATGGTTTAATAAATCCAATAAAGTTAACATATGGCCATTAAATTTGGGTTGGGTTGGATGATGATTTGCTTGTCTAACCTCTAATAGATGGTAATTTGAACACACTAAATGGAATTTATGAATAATAATTCATTGATGATTCAATTTTATCAGATTTTGGAAACCTGACAGTATGGGGTTTGTAATTTTCATAGAGTAACTCAAGAACAATGAATTCACTTTTAACTATTAATATCACTGCTCCTTTCAATACAATAATATCAACGAATAGATTGTATTTGAGAATACCTGAAACCTATTATGTTTATAATTTGTCGTGTATGTTAATCAAATTGGGAGATATCAATAAAAATGTATTTATCTAATTTAATATATATAGAATTTAATCTCAAATTGTGCACAGGAACTTGAATACATATAAATGAATTTGACAACTGATGTTGGTAATGCAAGATTCAGTAATAGCTACTAATTAATAATAAAATATATTAGAACTCAAGACAAGGAAAATAGTCAAGGTGTTGGATCTTATCTTCGATCATAATTTGATTTATTCTTCACAGATTAAAATGATATCATATTGTTAAAAGCAGATGGATAATCCTTGACAGTTACTTAAAATCTAACAAATCCCAAAATATAATTGTCATGGTATTAAATAGATAGCACAGGTGCATACACTTATCTATAATCATAAGATGGATAAGATATTTTACCAATATTCAATATTTACACCAGACACATGAAACAGAATTATTTATTTTTAGGACTGTCCGACCCAAATGATAGATTTAATGTTACATTTAATCTAATTATCCCTTAAAATGATTAGATAATTATTTATGGCAAAACCTTAAATTCAAGATATGCATACTCAAATCAGCCATTAACTCTACCAAAATTATCAATCGACTCTCTATCTGACAGTACTTATTACTAGTAAATTACTGATACTTACATTACTATAAATCCTGGAGATTCAGGTTACATATTCAGAGTAGCAGCTAAAGATTTCATAAATCAAAAAATTTAAATCTTAGCGAATTATTCCCTTATTTAACCACCAACTATTTCTTGGAATTCTCCTAACTATTATAATCCTTTTGCTGATATTCCTTTGATAGTATTTTAGGTGTAGAACCCTACTTGTTAATATTCTGCAGACATACAAATATTAACTATTCCTATTGGTGGGGCATCTCAACCAATATTTATCGATTCCTCTGATTGCACTCCTATTTATGAAACCCCTATTGTATTTCCAACTATACCCACAAATTTTACTTTAGTGCAAATACAGACTTCTATTTCGATGAAAAGTATAGAGCAAACTAGGAGGTAAACAAATATGAATCCATTGCCTTAATACATTTTTTAGGTTTCTGCTAATGATTAAGTTAGCATAGGATTCAACTTCAAACTAACAGTGTTAGGAATGGATTTTACATTTACTGTTATTAATGGAACAACTATTGCACCAATAAGTTCAGCGCTTAATGTTAGTTACTCGAATATTACTAATTAAATATCATTGACCCTCTAATGCGATTAGGATGGAATTGCTGAAATAACTTTAGGAATTGAGGAAATTGAAGACAAGTAAGCAGCTGCATTGACTGAATCATTAAATGGATCTGAAACCCTCTTCAAAGTAATGCCTGTATATGGATTAGGATCATATAGAAATTATATTGATGTGCTCTAAACAAGATATGATCTAATTGGATTTATGTACAATAACTTGATTGGTGATTAGCTTCACTATAATAATTATACTGTTTAATTTTAGGTTAATTAGAGTGACTTAAAATCGGCATCTTACAACATTTACAATTCAAGAATACAAACCCTTCAAGTAATTAAATAATCCTTATCTCCTAAAACTAGGGATATTTCTCTATAACGATAGGTTGCTAAAATTAAAGTCACTACAAACTAAACAGTTAATTTTAATATCTTAAATCCTCAATATGATTACAGGTATTCTTTTGGATATTTTTGTGTTAATCAATAAGGACTGTAATCCTAATTTGGTTAAAACTACTATTATGTTCAAAATTAAACTGGCACTAATAATTTAAGTATTGCATATATGTTTAATATAACTTTTATTGCTAAACCCTCTTAACTGCAAATTAATAATGTTTTATGTGCAATCTCCCAATTTTATAAATTAAATTATCATTAGGTACTTTCAAAAAACTGCACTAAATGCGTTTTAACTGCAGTAAATTATACTAAAATAAATCAAACAACTTATCAAAAGCTGGTGAATAGTTTTGTTCCTGTAACAAATCGATCAGCATCTGATTAATAAAAATTCACTGAGGGGTATTTATTATAATTTTAACTAGACTCTACACATTATCAATATATCTGAATCAATATCCTAATTCAAATGGATAGATTCCAAATATCACTAAAACAGTATTGGACTCAAACGGAACTATAAATATTACAACTCTTCTAAACGTTACTGATGATTTATATCTCTAATATTTATATTGGAATTACACATTTACAGAATTGAAACCAACAAAAAGAACTTTAGTTTAATTAGCGACCTAATTAGTGTTAGTCGGGGTAAAATCAGTTGCTTAAAATTTAGAGGTAGAAATTAAAGGAAACCTACCAATTATAGCCTTTATAGGATTACATGTATTATAATTAAATATTTCAGAAAGTTTAATCATCACAGCAAATAAAGAGTCCATCAGGTATGATGTTAAGATAGGGATTGTTAGGAACATTTGAAAATATTTCGCAAGGAGTTCTTTTTGCTGATCTTTAAACAAATCAATCGACCACCCTTACTTTTACAAATTTAGCAAATGGTTCTGAATATATTTTATTTTGGGCAAGTTCTGATTTAAACCAAGATTGTTTAACGTAGTAATACTCTGATACAGGTGTGCAATATTTAACATTTATAAATTCTAATTTATCATTCGGATCAAATTTGATATTTATGATTTTAGCATTGGCAATGGTGTGAATTAAAATAAGATTGATATAATATTAAATTTAAATATACATTATATATATAAATAATTAGCAAATAAATGACTAATAAATGGAATTAATTGTACCAATAAAAAAAATAGCTTAGATTAAAATGTCAATATTCGGAAATTTAATTTTTATGTCAGAATTATTATTGATTTAATCTTATTTTATTTTAATTAGATGATTAAATTGATAATCTTCATTATCGAAGTATACTCTTAATGTGGCACAATAGAGCCTACTTCGGATTATTCACAAATAGATATTTAGGTATTTCCTCAATTTAGTATCGGGATTTGGACAAAATATCTAAGCTTCGATCTTCACTTCTGGGAGACTAGTTGGAGGGCTATAAATGTAGTAAATCAATAAAATGATACTGTGCTATAATTGGTTATCAATTATGATGATGTTTCCTTCAAGCACACTTGGAGCTATACTAACGGAGATGGTTAAGCCTAATCATAATAATTTTTGCTATATTTCAAGAATGATTTTGGAATCTATGAAGGATTATGGTTTTTAAACCATATGAGTTACGACTAGCAAAATATTATATTTTATTTATGGCCATTTGGAGCAGATTTTTAATATATTCAAAATATCAAAATATAGAGTCAAATTCAATTAAATGATGCCTCTTACAAAGCTTTTAGCGATTCTGAATTTAAGGGGCAACTTAGCAGAATTATATAAAACATTTATATTTTTAGTAATTAAGATTTAATAGACTTTGTAATTAATTGTGAAATAACATAATGCATTGAGCAACGAAAGGATTTAGAGAATACCCTTTATTTATCACAGCTTGAAACAACTTATAATGAATTTTATATAGTGCGACTGAAAAAATCTTATGCAATTGGTCAATGGTTTAAGCTAGATTTGGGACAAATAGATAGTAAAAAATAATTTTTAATATTTGGAATTATTTCTAATGAATTGTATTTAAATGATGATTATTATGGACTTAACACTGATAATTCAATTTTCAAACTACTTCTTAATTATAACATGTTTGATTAGTAATCAAATTCATTTGAAGTTAACACATATAGTTATATTACACCAATTGCAGGTTACTAAACTGATAGATTTATATTAAATATACCCATTAAAAATTTGGTTTATTTACAAAACTGGATTTATTTTGAATATTAGCATTTTTAATTAACTTCTTAGGTTTATTTGTATTTTAGCTCGGACTAAACAGATCTATAGAGACAATTTGATTAACCTATTTATCATTATAGTGATTTATATGGAGAAATTGTCTATCAACTTAAATATGAATAGCCAAAAAATGAATTATTTGCAGGCTTAGTTCAATATATAACTTTTTATGATTGCTTTATTCCTCAAAATAAACATAAGATTGCTTGTTCAAATAGTTGCAAGGAGTGTTTTGGCCCTCTAAGTACTTAGTGCTTAAATTGCAACCCAATAGAAGAGAGTTTCAGATTATTCAATCCATCAACGTAGAGTTGTGAATGTGTTGATGGATACACAGACACTTTTGAAAAGTCATGCAAAAGTAATTCTAAATTTATATCTTATAGCCAAAATGACATCTTCGGCTTTAACATTATCGTTGAAGAAGACAGTGAAGTAATCTAATGTAGACCTGGATAATTCAGTGGAAACAATAATAAATGTTTTCCATGGTATTTTTATATGTTAAACTAGTCCTTCCTAATTTTCAAACAGTTAAAATATCATTTGTGGTAATTGCTATGAAGACCCTTAACATATACGCTCTACTCTATTATGCACATATGATTTTATTTATGACAGAGAACATTAATCTTACTCAAATGTCACAAGGAAAGTACAGGATTATCAATTTTATTTATTAAATCTGAATGATGGCAGATCTATATATTACTAAGGAGTTATAGGTATATGCAATTAAATTGAATAGCCTTATTGCTTTTTTTCTGCTTAAACTGACTTTCGAGGAGAGATGGTCTTAATATAATGTCTACCAAGTAATTTTTAAAGATATCAAATAGATTATAGTATTGATTTAATATCAAGATTTTGCATACCATGTGATAATAATTGTTTGGTTTGCAATCGTAACTTCAATATATGTGATTAGTGTGAGAGCTAATTTACATTATTCAAAGAGAAATGTACTCAATGTCCATAAAATTGTCTCTCATGTTACAGCGTAAGTGACATTATGATTAAATGTATTTAATGTATTGAGGGTTATAGTAATTATGGGGATCAGTGTAGGAAATGTGGCTCTGGTTGTTAAATATGTTTCACAGACATTGTTTAAAATTATGGTACAATAAGTAGATGTGTGAAATGCACTGATCCTTATAATTACTATATCTCCTCTGATGCTGAAAATTGCCTCAGGAATGACATAACTAATTACTTAATTTAGTATGTATATTATGAAGAGACTAAATAATCAAGCTTCGATGTTCATCTAGATGGATTAAATGATCAATGGCAATAACCTAAGTGTGCTCTTTGTTCTCCTGGTTATATAAATACTCTCACTGCATGTATCTAAGATTAAGATCTAATTACACTGGATTAAGTAGTACAAGTTGATTAGACTATTTATAAAATTATGAAGAAGTATGATGTAGATCAATTGTTAAATACAAACTGCTAATTAGATATGTGTGAGTTGTGTATATTTCCATACAATAAATAACAACCATCGAGCAAATTTTGTGTACAATGCCAGATAGGATATTATTCTAATTTTAGAAATGGTGTATGTAAGGTATGTCCATCACAATGTTATAAATGTGTTCATCAGCATAAAATATATAAAGATGCATGGAAATGGTAAGTAAAATCATTCACCTATTTTATTTTGAATAATTAAATCTCTGATATGTCGCCCTAGGAGGTTCTGAGTAATTATGAAGCAATTTGCACTGAGTGCAGTGGTGGACTAGAATTGTATTAAGGTAATTGTATTCAGCCATGTGATCCAAGTTGTCAGAAGTGTATAAAGCAAGATGGAATTAATCAAGAGATCATAATTCGGTTAGTAATTAAGTATTCAAGATAATAAGTGTGTTAATTGTTTATCTACCTGCAAATTTTGTATTTTAACTCAAACACTTCCAGAAATTAATTCTTATCAAAATTACTTCAATTAACGTTGTTTAATCCCTTAGGATATTCCAAATCTTACTTATTAAAACTATAATTATAAAAGGTGCTCTTCTAACAATTCTTGTTAGAAGATATTAAATATTACAGTAATAATTAATCTATTTTAGCTAAATGTGTACTGCGATTTAGATTAATACTTAAAAGATATTGACAATGCTGAACATCAAAGTACCTTTCTGATTTATAACTTATGGATAACAACATTATTACTAGAAGAGGGGTATTCAAATTTTGGAGAGGTAATATGATTTACTTTTTTTAGATAGAAAAATAATACATGCTCTAGTATTATAATTCAATATAGTTGGATAAAGCTTATTATTACTTAAATCTAATTCCTGATCAAAATGGTTATTGTAATTTTCCATCTAATGCCACACTAATCTCGTAGCTTTCTAGCTCTGTTAGTAGTTTATAAGAATAACACTTAACAATTTAGAGTTAAAATTAAATTATCATTAACTCATTTTTAGGAATTTCTTTTAAATCGCTTACGTCGCTACAATTTATAAGTGTAGGATTTCAGGGAGTGGGCACATAAATAAATCTGTTATAAATATAAAGCCTTGTGGTAAAAAATTCCTAGTTTGCTAAAATTTAACGATTATATCTTTAATTTATTGCTCTTGATCTATAAAATGTAGTATTTGAAAATGTGGATTTTAATAACTTGAATTTTCCTATTTTTAATTCCGTAAACTCTTTATTTTAATTTAATAACCCTGCTATAGTTATTAATAATATGACTGCAAACTCGATCATTTAAACTGATACTTGTTTATTTCAAATAACTAGTATAAATAGAGGTAGCTTAAAATTATTCAACTTATACTTATCTGGCAATTATTAGAGATCCTCTTTCATTCAAGTTAATCCATAAAATATAGATTTTACTATTTAAATAGAGAATAGTTAGATTGAATTAAATTTAGAAGGCTCATATATTTTTTCATGTCCACAATTAAAGAATATTGTTTTAACGAATGTGACTTTTACAAGTAGCAGACTAATAAACTCTTATTTTTATCAAAGTTTAGAAACATAATTATTTTAAATTTCCTTTATCAATATCTAGCTAATTGCCTCCTAGTTATATTAGAGCATTTTAGAAGGAGGAAGCAAATTTTAATTCTAAAATGTATCATTTTCAAATATTTCATATGACAATCAATCTTTTCTAATTAATATCATTTAGAATATAGGATAAATAAAAAATTAGTTATTTAGATATTAAAAATATAACTTGTATTTATTGTACAATAGGTTTGTATTCCTTGTTTACAATTTAGATTAGCGATATAAATTTAAGTTATGTTAATATAGATAAAACACAAGGATTTGGTGATATAAAATTGATCAACACCCACATTATCATAATTAGAGGTTTAAATTTCACATAAAACCAATAATATAAATTATTTGGTCTCTAGAAATATGAGTGCTTAGAATCCAATTTATAAAAATAGTATTTACTAGACTAGTTTAAATATCAGAAATTTTACAAATTTAGAATTCAATGATATCAGCGTTGTTGGAGTTTAAACGGTTAATAATCCTTTGATTTTGATTTAATAAGGAAGTAGATTTGTTGACAATGTTTTCACCTAAATAAGAATTCAGAATTGTTAATTCAGTAATAATTAAATACTTATATCCAATATAAATATACTAACATCCTTAATACTAATATAATCAGATTAAAAAGGTAATATTTTATTAAACAACATCACTGTCACTCAGAATATTATGATTGATTACATATAAGATATGGTTTATGATTCCGCTCTATTTTTGGTGGTTGAGGCTTTATATTAAAATATTAAAATAGATAAAATGAATATGATTCAGAATTATGTAGTTAATTCATCTGAATCTGTCATGCGATTAAAATCATAACTAGTGTAAGTAGAAAATTCGATATTCGTTGGATAGAATTAATACAATTACCAAATTTTAAGATAATGGTTATTTTATGGTATTGAATAGGATTATTAAGTGTATCATGAAACCATTTAAATGTTGTTTCCTTAAATTTCACAAGGAGGAGTGTCCTATATTTATGCAAGATAAATTATTATTGATAATTGTGTGTTTAATAGTAACAGAGCTAAGAATGGTGGTAGTTTATATTTGAATGGACTTAACTCAATAATTATCAATAATACTGAGTTTAGAGACTCTAAGGCAAAACTGTATGATATTTAATAATATCAATTAACTGAGTTTGTGGGTTCAGGAGGAGCCCTATATATTATCACAGAATCAACAAATTTATAGGTGAATATTGATAATTCCTCATTCATCGATTGTTCTGCCACAAACTAAGGAGGATCAATCTACTTAGATGTATCTATAAGTGATTTATCATCAATAGTACTAAATAAATTAACAATAATTAATTCAATCGCTCTTTAAGGATCATTCATTAAGATAAGTTCGTCATAAAATAAATAAAATAGATTTACATTGATGGATTCGATAATTAAAAATTCTTTTGACAATAGCGATGATATTGAATTATTCATCTCGTAAAATCAAATTTTCAATATTGAATTCTCTTCATTGCGCATTTAAAAACTATAAATAAGTGAAATATATTTTATGGGAATTATAAACTTATAAAATAATTATGATGTAAAATTTGAAGAAATATCTGTGAAAAATATTCACATTTTTAATTAAACTTTAATTGATATTAGCCAAAACTAACTTAATGACAATATTTCATATATTACAAAAGTTAAAATTGTAAATGTTAAATAAAACTTAGTAATGAACTTATAATGCACCGATATTAATAATTGGCTAATCATTAAAAACGTTCAAATGAAATGCGATTTTCAAGTATCTCCAATCAATTTGGATAGCTTTTTTAATAATATGCAAATACAAAATATTCTAAATTGTAACTTAAATAAATTATCATCATTTTCAAATAGCTAATATTTGATCAATTATCATAGCAAAATATATTAAAACTAGATTTAATTTAAAGAATTAACACTTAAAAATATTGAAACTCCTTCTTTCTCTGGGCTTATTATGCTAGATTTTTATTTGCCTTTTAATAATAATTATATTGTAATGCAAAATGTAGCAATTATTAATTCCTTGTGTGGGAAATCAGGTTGTTTAAACTTAGTAGGATAAAACTTTTCAAGGATTCTTTAATAACTAAGTATTTATCAATCATTATTGCTGCTTCCATAAACAGTTAAAATAATGAATTCCTAATTTATCAACAATACTGCTTATTAGGGAACTTTGAATATCAACAATGTAGATATCTTGATTAATAATACAATAATATCAGATAATAAGGTATAAACAAGAGGAGGAGGTATATATTATTAAGGTGATAAGAAATTATATATTTATTTTTCTAAAATTTCCAATAATAATGCATAAGAGGGTGGTGCTTTATATTTACAAAGTTATCATTAAACATCATAGATATCAAGTGAGTTAGAATTGGATTCTAATTTGGCATTGTAATTCAGTAATGGCATAGTTGAATTCCCAAAGAGCCTAACAATTATAATGAATAACAATCAATTTTTGACTTAAACTATTACTAAAACAGAATAAAACTATTATGAAGAAATTATTATTCCAAAGTATTCACCACCTGGATTATAATCTTAAGACGAATTTATATATTTGCCTTCTGGACAGACTCTTCAAAGTTATCAATACTTTGATGAAATGTCACAATCTTATCAGAAATATAACTTATCATTGAGAATTGTTGCACTGAATTCATAAAATTAGATAATATCTAATTTAAATGGAACTTATTGCTAATTATTAGGAAAATCATCAACAGAAACTAATTTTTCAATCTAGTACTTTTCTTAGTCAAAATTTCTATTTGAGCACTAGGCCAATAGCTACAATTCAGATGATCTCATAATATATTTTAATCCTTATTAATAGGATTACCTGACTATTAAAATTAATTGTACTTCAATTAAATCACCAAAATATTCCAATTAACCTCCTTATGCGTTTGTAGGTTTCTACAATAATTATTAACTTTAATTGAAAATAAAGACATTTAAATGTCAAAGAGGCGAATTCTATAATCAAACTGATTTTTCATGCAAACAATGTGATTCTTCATAATAATTCTATTCAGTTATTGCTGGTGGTAAATGCCATATTAAAAATGAGATTAACACAAAATCCTTGACAGCTGCTCGATTAGAATTAAGAGAGGTAATTATCTTATTTTATGTTTAGGGATTTTGGAGGCCAACAGAGACAAATGACAAAATATCTGAATGCTATCACCTTAAGTCAAACTGTCAAGGGGGATGGTCACCAGGAGATAAATCATGTTCAACTGGCCATAGGAGCTTTATGCGAATAATGTGATATTTATAATAGTAGAGGGGATGGAAAATTTTCAATTAGTAAAGAATATTAATGCGGAAATTGTGATCAGACAAATTAAAATGGTGTCATAATATTCTTGATTAGTCTATGGTATTTTATATAGTTATTTAGGACACTTATGTCAATTTTACTAACTGTGAAGGGCACTGTTGAAACAGTATAATGGACAACTTAATAAATAAAATTGAATAAAATAGGCTTAAGGATTGAGATCTATAGAGAAAGTAACATATTTAATTTTCTATTATTACAGATAATTCGAGTATACTGGTAAAATTGTTCACAAATTATATTTTAATTTTGGCATCCATTAGTACCTTCTAGTTAGAATTGCCTAATATATTTGGGGAATTAGTAACTAATGTTGGCAACCCTGTTTAAGCGATGTCATATTCGTTGGATTTTTTGGGCAATTATTATGCCGCTTATTTATAGTTCAGCATTTTTGACATGCTATATTGTCACTATTAAATTAAAAAAAAATAGTTACTCATTTAGTGTGATTTCCACAAGTTTAATTTATATTTATGCTTATATGCAACCCAATCTGATTGGTGCATTTATTTCATTATTGTCTTATAGAAACATATCTAACATATTGTGGATTCAGGGTAATGTTGCATATAAATATCTAACTTAACTCATTATAATTGGATCTATGGATTTTTGAGCCCTGCTTTGCTTATGTTCGGATTTATAATTCCATTAATTTTTTTGAGTGTTTTGAAAAAGAATAAGAAAAATCTTAATAATCCAAAATTTCGAATGGTTTGGGGGTATATGTACAATGAGTATTTGGACAATGCATATTTTTGGGAGATTGTGAAAATTAGTCAAAGAGAAACAATTATCATATTTTTAATATTTTATCAAGATTAAGTTATTTTAAAATCTGCACTGGTTTTTTTATTAGTCATTTTGTATGACATTCTCTCAAAATATTACCTACCCTATAAAACAAGGAAAATGAATAAGTTGGATTCAACTGCATCTTAAATATGTGCATCATCGATTGTATCAGGGTAAATTATTTTTGCAGCAACTCAAAGTGGTGATTTGGAAATTATATGGCCATTCTATATTTTTTTACTAGTTATAAATGCTTTATTTATATTAAATATGTTATTCTTGATTTTGCAGTCCTATCTAAATCGATTCCATGGGTCAGTTGAATTAATAAAACAATTCATTAATTTAAGATTTCCAACATTAAAATATTTACACCCAAAGCTAAGATAATTTTTAGAGCCATCGTAAAATAAGGTAAAGAGAATCAGGCATTTGACTCAGAAAATAAGAAAATCATTAATGCCCCACGCAAAATATATTTCCCTTTTCAAAAAATAGACTACATAAATTATTTCAGACTCTAAAATATCACGAGACCAACTTGAATAAAAGTTTCGAAGAATTACTACAGAGTTGCTTAGCCCTAAATCTGGAGACCCATTTTTATAAATATAATATGATTTACATACCAAAAATTAAGAAGATGAAATTATTTTATAAACAGAAAATATGGATGAGGTAAGAAATCAGCAGAAGAGGCTTAATAAAAATAACAAATAAGATGATTCAAATTATGTTCATTAATCAGTTGATAGAATATGAAATTTATGTTTTGCTTCATATAATTATATAAAAATTTCAATTATTTATTATTTGATTATTGTTTTATTAGCAATTCTATTTTTTCTGAGAGTTTAAACTTACTTTTTCATAGCAATCGGGTCAAATTCTTTTCCAGCATTCCTATTAAACTTAGTGATCAGATAAAATCAATCTATATATTTTCAATTAATAGATTCTATTGTTGTACATATTATTTTGCATTAATTATCAAATAATCAACTTTTATGAATGAAACAGAAAAATAAAGGAACATGATAATTATTAATTAGGACCAACAATATTAATATAAAATCTAAACTCTGGTGTTTTCTTCAAATAATTTGGTTTGAACTTTCATCATATTTCATCCTTATTTTGAGATTTATTTTTTAATATAGATTTTAAATCAAAAAATGATGAAGTTGTTTTTTTTAATACTTGAAGTATATTCTGAGTGTGGAACTATAGAACCTACAGATGATTATTCGCAAGTGGACGTTTAAGCATTTTTCCTATTTAGCATTGGAATTTGGACAAGATATTAAAGCTTCAATGCTCATTATTATCAGAATAGTTGGACTGTAATAAATGTAGTGAGTCAATCAAATGACCCTATTTTGTAATTGATTATTGATAATGATGAGGAAAAATTTAGGCATACTTGGAGTTATACATCAGGGGAAGGTCAAGCCTAACAATAATAATTTTTGATATATTTCAAAAATGAATATGGATCTTATGAGGGACAATGGTATTTAAATCATATGAGTTACGATTAACAAAATCTTATTTTCTATTTATGGCCTTATGGATAAGACTTTTAATATATTTAAAATATCAACATTCAAGGTTAAATTCAATTAAATGATTTTTTTTATTATGCCAATAGTGAATCTAACTTTTAAGGGTAGCTTTCTAGAATAATCTAAAATATATACTTTTTTACAAATTAGAATTTGATTGACTTTGTATCTAGTTGTACAATTACATAATGTATAGAATAACGACAAAATATCGAGAATGCACTATATTTTTCATAGCTATAAGCAAGCTATTTCGATATTGCTTATTAGGTTCATCTAAAATAAAATTACTCTATTGGCCAATGGTTCAAGTTAGAAGTTGACAAGATAGAAAGTATAGCACAAATATTCATTTTCGGAGTTTTCTCCTATTAAATGTATTTATTTGATGACTTTTATGGACAGTAAGGAGACTATTCAGTTTTTAAAATTCATCTTAATTATAATTTATTCGATCTGAAATCCACATCATTTTAAGTTAATACTTACAGCTATGTTACACCAATTCCAGGCTATAATAGAGAGAGAGTGATATTAAAAATACCTATTTTGAACGCGGCTTACCTATAAAATTGGATATATTTAGAATACCAACATTTTTTATTAACCTCTTAAATTCTATTATATTTTAGTTTTGATCAATCATAATAGATCTATCGATTTGATTAACCGATTTATCATTTTAGTGATTTATTTGGATATATAATCTATTAAATTGAACGTGATTAACCTAAGAATCAATTATTTATAGGATATGTTCAATATTTGAACTTTTAGGATTGTTTCCAACCTTAAAATCATCACAAGATAATCTGCTCAGAAACTTGCGCTGAATGTTTTGGTCCTTTAAGTACATAGTGTTTAAGTTGCAACACAAAAGAAGAAAGTTTCAGATTATTTAATCCATCCATTTAGAGTTGCGAATGTATTGAGGGATATATTGACAAATTGGAAAAGTCATGCAAAAGTAATTTTCAATATTATTATCCTAGGCATAAATCAAATATTTGGTTACAACATCATTAAAGAGGTATTAAAACAGGGATAATAGTGCCAACCTGGACAGTTTAGGGGAAATAATAATAAATGTTTTCCATGGTATTTTAATTCATGATAACAATAGCCCTTCTTAATTTGCCAATAGCCAAAATATCATATGTGGAAATTGTTATGAAGATCCATAATAAATAAACGATAAATTATAATGCACATACGATTTTATATATGATCAAATTAATTAGTCATATCAAAAGGTTGTAAGAAAGGTCTAGGATTATTAAATTTACTTGTTAAACTTGGATGATGGGCGATATAAGTATTATCAAGGAGCTATGGGATTTTGCAATAGAATAATAGAACCTAACTGTTACTTTTCAAGTTAATATAATTTTTTAGGAGAAATGATCATGATATAATGTTTACCAAGTAATAAAATAATATAAAATAATAGATCATATTAGTAATTAGTCTTTAGGGTTCTGTATACCTTGCGACAATAATTGTTTAGTCTGTAATCGTGACTCTAATCTATGTGATTAATGCGAGAGCGGATTTACATAATTCAAAATGAAATGTGTTAAATGTCCATAAAATTGTCTTGTATGTCAAAACTTAAATGACATACTAATTAAATGCAATTCATGCATTACTGGCTATAGTAATTATGGAAACACTTGCTATAAATGTGGCTCAGGATGCGAGATATGCTTTCAAGACAATGTTGCAAATTATGGCATTATAAATAGATGTGTGAAATGCATTGACCCTTATAATTATTATATCTCTACGGATGGAGAAAATTGCCTTAGAAATGACATATAAAACTGTCTCATTTAATATGTTTATTATGAATAGACTAAATAATCAAGCTTTGATGCTCATTTATAAGGGTTAAATGCCTAATGGCAATAACCTTAGTGTGCAAAATGTCAACCAGGTTATATTAATACAATTACTGCCTGTATTCTAAATTAAGAACTCGATTAACAAGATTAAGTTGTGCAAATTGATTAAACATTTTATAAAATTATGAAATAATATGATAAGGATCAACTACTCAAGACGAAATGTTAATTAGATATGTGTGAGTTGTGTATATTCCCATATGATAAATAATAGCCAAGCAGTAGATTTTGCGTATAATGTCAAATAGGATATTACTCCCATTTAATAAATGGTGTGTGCTTGCCATGCCCAACATAATGCTACAAATGCATTCATTAAAACAAAGCATATCAGGATGCATGGAAATGGCAAGTCAAAGCTTTTAGTTATTTCATTTTAAATAGCTTCAATTCTGATATATCTCCTTCAGATAATTTAAGTAATTATGAAGCCATATGTACAGAATGCAGTGGCGGGTTAGAACTATATCAAGGAGATTGTATTAATCCTTGTGACCCTACTTGTGAAGAGTGTATAAAGGTCGATGGTTTAAATAAATGTGTGAGATGTAGGAGCGCATAGTTAGGATAGTAATTAAGTATTTAAGACAACAAGTGCATATATTGTTTGTCAACCTGTAAATTTTGCATATCAACACAAACTGTCCCATAATCCAAATAATATTATAATTACTTCAATTAACGTTGTTTGATACCCTAGGATATCCCAAAACTTACATATCAAAATTATAATTATAAGATTTGTTCTGAAAATGAGTCTTGCCAAAAAATATTAAATATTAAGGTACTTTTATTTTATTTATTTTAGCTTAATGTTTATTGTGATACCAATCAATATGGTACCGATTATTCGAATTCAGCAGATAAATAAAACTTTACCATTTACAATATACTTGTATCTGATCTATTTGTCTATGATGGATTCTCTAATTTTGGAGAGGTATAATTTTAAATTACCCTTTTAGATTGAAAAAGACTATCTACTTTAATATTACAATCTAATTCAGTTAGATATAGCATACTATTACTTAAACATAATTCCTGATGAATATGGAAGATGCGGAATCAATCATTCTACCTATTTAAGTTCATAACTTAAGAACACAGTAAGTGGATTATAAGAAATACACTTAACGCTATACAGTCAAAGTTAGGTTATTATTGATTCATACCTCGGAACCTCATTCAAGTCATTCAGCTCATTACAATTTATTAGAGTTGGGTTTTTTGGTTCGTTTGCAACAATTTATTTGAATCAAATTGATACTCTTATTGTAAAAGATTCATAGTTCATTGATATGCTAAATGCATTTATTTAGTTTATTGCTCTAGACGTTTAATTTGTTTTTATAGAAAACGTATATTTTCGGTAATTCATTTTTTCGATGCAAAATAATGTAAATCGAGTATTTTTGTTCAATAACCCAAAAATTGTAATTTTAAATTTAGCTGCAGAATCCTTATCATTAATTGACACATTTATATTTTAAATTGATGGACTAAATGGAGGTAGCATCTAATTTACCAATTTATCTTTATCCGGAAATTATTTACGATCATCTTTTATGCAGATTAATCCATAAAATACAGAATTTAGCATTTTATTTGAAAATAGCTCTATTTAATTAAATTTAGATGACTCATTTGTATTTTAATGTCCATAATTGAAAAATGTGAGTTTGAATCACATAAGATTTTCGAATAGTATATTCCAGAATTCTTACTTTTATTAAAGTTTGGAAACTCAGTTCTCTCAAGTTTAGTTCGCAAATATATAATTATTTTCATCCTACATTTATTAGAGTACTACCTTAGGAGCGAGCCTATTTAAATTTGAAAATCTAACATTTATGGATGTTCAATATGATAATAAGTCTTATATAATCAATATTGCTCAAGAAAACGGTCAAATCGACTTTGATTATTTAGATGTAACTAATTTAACTTGTGTTGATTGCACGATTGGTATGTATTCGTTGTTTACATTTTAAATAAGCAAAGTAAACATAAGTCATGTTAATATTGAAAAAACATAAGGATTTAATGATATAAAATTAATTAATACTCAAAGTGTGATAATTCGAAAAATAAGTTTCACATAAAATCAGTAATACAAAATATTCGGCCTTTAAAAAATAGACTGTCTACGAACCAATTTACAAAACAACATATATCAAACTGGAATAAATATAAGAAACTTTTCAAAAATTGAAATTGATGATGTGAGTGTCATTGGGGTGTAGACTGTAAATAATCCATTTATTTTCATTTAATAAGGAAGTAGATTGGTTGAAGACGCATTCACTTAGATAAATATTTAGAATTGCTTATTTAGTAATAATTAAATTATCATTTCAAATATAAATATTTTAACATCCTTAATATTGATATAATCCGATTAATTAGGAAGGGTCTCCCTAAAAAATATTAATGTAAATCAAAATATAATGGTTGATTTTATATAAGACAAATTTTATGATTCCGCTCTATTTGTTGTGGTTGAAGCAATATACCAGGATATAAGCTTAGATAAAATGAACATGAGTTAGAATTTTGTTGTAAATTCATCCTAATCTGTCATAAGATTTAAAGCATAGTTAGTATCAATCTAAAATTCAAATTTTAATCAATAAAATTAATACAATTATCAAATTTTAAGATAATGGTTGTTTTTTGGATTTGACTAAGATTACTAAGTGTATCATGAAACGATTCAAACGTTGTTTCCTTTAAATTCGCTTGGAGGAGTCTCGTTTATTTATGCGAGACAAATTCTGATTGATTAGTGTATGTTTAACAGTAATAGAGGTAAGAATGGAGGAAGTCTATATTTGAATAGTCTCAATACCATAATTATAAATAATACTTAGTTTAGAGACTCCAAGGCAAAATTATACGACATACTTTAATATCAGACGACTGATTTTGTAAGTTCAGGAGGAGCTTTGTACATTGTGTCAGAATCATCAAATCTATAATTGATAATTCATAACTCCTCATTTATTGATTGTTCGGCCTCAAACTAAGGAGGATCAATATACATAGATTTAACAATAAGTGATGTTTCATCAATAAAACTAACCAACTTAACAATTGTTAATTCCATATCATTATAAGGATCATTCATAAAAATAAGCTCATCTCAAAATAAATAAAATTTGGTTTACATAGAAGGATTAACTATTACAAATACCCTTGAAAATGCATTAGAATTTTTAAAATCAGTAATAATCTCCAATAGCGATGACATAGAAGTTTTTATTAACCAAAATAAACTAATAAATATTGAATTTTCCTCATTATATCTAGCAAATATTTATGTTACTGAAGTACATTTTGCTGGTTTCCTTAGTCTATAAAATAACTTCTTCGTGAATATTAATGATGTTGTAATAAACGATACTTACATATTTGATTAGACGCTAATGGATATATACTAAAAGGGAATATCAGATAATGATTCATACATCAAATAATTTTAAATTTAGAATCTTTAATAAAGTTAAGTTTTCAATTTATAATGCTAAGAAAATAATATTTTTTTAGTTACTGCAATTGAAAATTTAAAATGTGATTACCACTTAACACCTAAACATTTAGTAGGCTATTTAAATCCTAATCAAATAAACAATATACTAAATTGTAATTTGAATAAATTATCTTAATTTTCAAACAATTAATATTTAATGGATATTAGTATCAATATACATAAAAGTTAGATATAATATTAAGGTTTTATAGTGAAAAATATTAAAATACCAAATTTTTAAGGCCTTTGGATGATATCAACTTAATTTGATTTGAATTAATTGGATTCTACCAATAAAAATTATATCTTGTTGTAAAATATTCATATATCCAATTGTTCGTGTGGACTCTAAGGTTGTTTGAATATTGTTGGAATAAGTAGTACAAGAATTCTCTAATAATTAAATATTTATCAATCATTACTGATGCTACCATAGACTGTTAAAATATATGATTCTTAATTTGTTAATAATACTGCTTATTAGGGAACATTGAATATCAATAATGTGGATGTACTAATTAATAATACAGTTATATCAGATAATATAGTTCAAACAAAAGGTGGTGGCATATATTTTGAGGGAAATAAAAAACTTTATGTTTATTTCACTAAGATATCTAATAATACTGCTCTAGAGGGTGGCGCAATTTATCAATAGAGTTAACATCAAACATCTTAAATATCAAGTGAATTAGAATTGGACTCGAATTTGGCATTGCAATTCAGTAATGGTATAGTTGAATTCCCAAAGAGTTTAACGATAATGATGAACAATAAACAATTTTTTACTTAAACAATTACTAAAACAGAATAAAACTATTATGAAGAAATTATTATTCCAAAGTATACTCCACCTGGAGGCCAATAATAAAGTGATTACATTTATTTACCATCTGGTTAGCCACTACAAAGTTACCATTACTTTGATGAAATTTCACAATCCTATTTGCAGTATAACTTGTCCTTAAGAATTGTTGCGCTTAATTCATAAAATTAGATAATATCTAATTTAAATGGAACATATTGTCAATTATAGGGGAAGTCATATTCTGAAACGAATTTTTCAACCAAATACTTTTCTTCGCCATAATTTCTATTTGATTAATAAACTAATAGCTATAACTTGGATGATCTCATAATATATTTTAATCCCTATCAATAGCATTATTTGATAGTTGAAATCAATTGTACATCAATTAAATCCCCCAAATATTCCAATTAACCTCCTTATGTATTTACTGGCTTTTACAATAATTATAAATTACATTTAAAAATAAAGACATTTAAATGTCAAAGAGGAGAATTCTATAATCAAACTGATTTCTCATGCAAACAATGCGATTCCTCATAATAATTTTACAGTGTGATTCCAGGTGGTAAATGTCAAATTAAAAATGACATTAACACAAAATCTACAACCGCTGCAAGACTCTAATTAAGAGAGGTTATTATCATATTTTTATGTTAGGGGTATTGGAGGCCTACTGAGACAAATGACAAGATATCTGACTGCTATCACCTTTAGTCGAACTGCTTAGGAGGATGGTCACCTGGGGATAAATCCTGTTAGACTGGCCATATCGGAGCCTTATGTGAATAATGTGATATTTATGATACGAGAGGAGATGGTAAGTTTTCGATTAGCAAAGAATATCAATGCGGAAATTGCAATCAGACGAATTAAAATGGCTTAATTATATTTTTCATTAGTCTTTGGTATTTGATATTTTCTAAATTAGGACCCTTTTATCTATTCTCATCACTGTCAAGGGTACCGTTGAAACAGTGTAATGGACTACATAATAAATCAAATTGAGTAAAATAGGGTTACGAATGTAAATATACAGAGAGAGTAAATATTTTCATTTAATTTAATTTAGACAATTCGAGTATATTAGTAAAATTGTTCACAAATTATATTACGATATTAGCCTCTATTAGCACATTTTAATTAGAACTGCCCACTTTATTTGGTGAGTTGGTAAGTAATGTTGGGAATCCAGTTTAAGCAATGTCATATTCGCTTGATTGCTTTTTAGTAGATTTAACGTCAATCCAAATCATTTATTTTAGAGTCATTTGGGCAATCATAATGCCTGTAATTTATAGTTCAGCGTTTCTGACATGTTACATAGTCACAATTAAAATAAAGAAAGCTTATTATTCATTTAGTGTGATTTCTACTAGTATAATATACATATATGCATACATGTAACCAAATTTAATAGGAGCATTTATTTCGTTATTATCTTATCGAAACATATCTAATATATTATGGATTCAAGGCAATGTTGCATATAAATATCTAACTTAAACTCATTATAATTGGATTTACGGATTTTTGAGCCCTGCTTTACTTATGTTCGGATTTATTATTCCACTAATTTTATTTAGTGTTCTAAAAAAGAATAAGCACAATCTCAACAACCCTAAATTTAGAATGGTTTGGGGTTATATGTATAACGAGTATTTGGATAATTCATATTTTTGGGAGATAATCAAAATTTGTCAAAGAGAAATAATTATTATATTTTTAATCTTTTATTAGGATCAAGTCGTTTTAAAGTCGGCGTTGGTGTTTTTGTTAGTCATATTGTATGACATTCTAGCTAAATATTATCTACCTTACAAAACAAGAAAAATGAATAAGCTAGACTCAACTGCATCCTTAATCTGTTCCTCATCAATTGTATCAGGATAAATTATTTTTGCTGCCACCCAAAGTGGTGATTTTGAAATCACATGGCCATTTTACATATTTTTATTGGTAGTGAATGCACTATTTATACTATACATGCTATTGCTGATTCTCTAGTCATACTTAAGTCGATTTAATAATACGGTGGAATCAATTAAATAGGTTGTAAATTTAAGGTTTCCAACATTAAAATATTTGCACCCTAAGGTTAGATAATTTTTAGAACCCGTGTAAAATAAGATTAAGAGGATTTAGCGTTTGACTCAGAAAATAAGAAAATCTTTGATGCCTCATGCAAAATAAATTTCCATGTTCAAAAAATAGACAACCTAGAATTTATCAGACTCAAAATTCCCAAGAGATTAATTTGATTCGAAATTTCGTAGTTCTCCAACACATTTACACAGCCCAAAATCTGGGGAAGCATTATTGTTAATATAGAATGAATTAAATACCAGAAACTAAGAAGATGAAGTTATTATAAAAAATGTCAATATGGATGAGGTGGCAGAATAGGAACTATAATATAAGAGAAATAGTAATTCGGCCAATTCAAACTATGTATATCAATCTTCTGATGGAATATGATTATTAAATGTATCTCAACAAAAACAGTAAAATATTATTCTTTTATTTATATATTGATCTTCTTTGCTACTCAAAAAATGATACATAATTAAGCTAAAGGACAAGAAAAATAAATTATAGTTTATTTTTAGATTATTTAAAAAATTAAAAAATGACAATAAACAATAAACAATAAATAATATGAAGAAATAAAAAAGTAGAGAAAAGAGTGCTTGCTTGCCAATTGCCACTATACATAAGCAACTAGGATTCTGTTAAGGTAAATTTAAAGTTTTTCCTAGCAATAACAGTTGTATAAAAAATATCAGTTGATAGGATTGATGGATTTATTGATTAATTGATTGATTGATGAATAAATAATTCTATTTAATGTTAATCGTAGATTGTTGCAGAAAGGAAAGGCTCATGACTCTCGGCCTTATCGTATAATCCCTTTCTCCTGCTTCTGAGCCTTCCATTGATTGCATAGATATTATTTCTTTTATTAATACAATATTTTCAAGAAAAGTGATCGGGAAGATCACTACTATGATCTATTATTAGTAGAATTATAAAATAAAGGAAATTTTTAATGTACATATAACTTTATATTTTTATAATATATATATTTATATATTGATTGTTTTAGAAAATTTTATGGTTCTAATAAAATAATAAATAGCTCAGACTACGGACCAAAAATGAAGAAAAATGAATTGAATTTATTAAGAAAAATGAATTGGAGTTATTAATAAATTCAAAACCCATAATTTTATAAATTCTGGGATCTAAACAATTAAAACGCATGGCAACCCTAATACTACTTCATTCATAACTGATAGAGATGGAATTCATAATCTCTATGAATGACTATTTAATTGTCATAAAAAATTATTATGTGATAATATTGATTAATATAAATCTAAGTTTATTCTTGAATTAAAAATACTAAAACGCCTTAAAATCCAAAAATTCTTGTAGAACATATTCTGCCGATGTGTTTGAGTTTAATTTAGCACTATATCACTTAATCTTTCCTAAAAAATTTATCCTTTTGTGTGGAATTTGACTTTTACATTTTCTTATTTATTTTATTCTAATGATTAAATTGCTTTTCTTCCTTCTAGAAGTGCATTCTTATTGTGGCACAATATAAAATATATCGGAATATTCACAAATAGATATTGAGGCAAATTCCCATTTTAGTATAGGAATTTGGACAAAATTTCAAACCTTTGGTGATTCATGGGAAACAAGATGGTTTGTTATTAAAGTTGTAAATCAATTAGATGATCCTGTTTTACAATTGGTTATTGATTATGATGATGATTCCTTTTAACATACATGGAGCTATACTGATGGAGAAGGTTAAGTGGAATAATAATAATTCGTGATACATTTCAAAAACGATTTTGGAGTTTATGAAGGAGCATGGTTTTTAAATTATATGAGTTACGACTCTCAAAATATTTTGTTTTATTTATGGCCTTATGGAGCAGACATTAAATTTATATAAAATATACACGTATAAGGTTAAATGCAATTAAATGATTTATAATTTAAGGCATCAAGCGAACCTAACTTCAAGGGGTAACTAAGCAGAATAATAGATAATGTTTACCTTTTTAGTACTTTAGATTTAATTGATTATGTTAATAGTTGTTAAATATTATAATGCTCAGAACAAATGTAAAATATTGAGACTTCGCGTTATTTTTCAAAAAATGAATCAAGTTATTTTGACCTAGCATATGAGGTTCATCTAAAACAATAATATTCGATCGGATAGTGGTTTAAGCTAGAGTTAGAGAATATAGAAAGTATTGCATTTGTATTAATATTTGGTGTTGTTGCTCGTGGAATGTTTCTATATGATGACTTTTATGGAATTCATGTTGATTATTAGGTTTTTAAATTGAATCTTAATTATAATTTGTTTGATCCATCAACTAATTCATTCTAAATAAGCACTTATAGCTATATTACACCAATCATAGGTCATTAAAGGGAAAGGTTCCCATTAAATATACAAATTTAAAATAAGGCTATTCTATAAAATTGGATATATTTCGAATATCAGCACTTTGAATTAAATTCTTAAGTTTATTTCTATTTTAGTTTAGATTAGTCAGAACTGAAGAGTCAATTTAATTAACCTATTTATCATTTTAGTGATTTATATGGAGATATCGTCTATAATTTAAGCGTGATGAACGTAGGAATCAGTTATTTGTAGGCTAAGTTAAATATGTGACTTTTTATGATTGCTTTATTCCTTAAAATAATGGACGCGCTTTTATTAATATCAAATGATTTAAATACCAGAAATTAAGAAGACGATGTAATTATGAAAAATGAAAATATGGATGAGGTACGAAAATAAGAGCCTTAATAAAGGAGAGGTAATAGTTAAGAAAATTCTAACTTTGTTAATTAATCCGCTCATGGGCTCTGATTATTTAATCTAAAAAAAAATTATAATTATTTCTTTTTCTTAATATCTCAATCCCCTCTGCACTTCTTAAATAAGAATAGAAAATATATGAAAAATATATCAACTTAAGTTTTTAGGATACATTCATCTTATTAAAATTTTCTCTATTCACAAATTTTTATACTATCTATTTAATAGGGTTCTAAAAAGATGAAATGAAATATATTTAAATCTCACTAATAAATTATTATAATTCCATTTATATCCATTAATTATTACTTTGGAGGGCAAATCATTATTTTTGACATTTTGTCTATAAAATATTTAAATTGTTGCAAGAAATTTATTGATGATAATAATAATTAATATCAAACAAAGTTTATTCTTACATTAAAATACTTAAAGTATCAAATCTAAAACCTATAGTATTATATAAGCTTCCTTTGTTTTGAGATTATTAAAGAGTGAAATCTATTTGATCTATTCCTAGAAATATAACCTTTTGCGAAAATTAACATTAACAATTATTTATTATAATCAGATGATCAAATTGCTTTTCTTACTTCTTGAGGTGTACTCTAAATGTGGCACAATAGAACCAACATTGGATTATTCACAAGTCGACGTTTAAGCATTTTTCCTCTTTAGCATAGGGATTTGGACAAGATATTAAAGCTTCAATGCTCATTCATGGGACAATAGATGGACAGTTATCGAAGTTGTAAATCAATCAGATGATCCTGTTTTATAATTAATTATTGATTATGATGATGTTTCCTTCAAGCATACTTGGAGCTATACTCTAGGTGAAGGTTAAGCCGAATAATCATAATTTGTAATACTTTTTAAAAATGAATTTGGAATTTACGAAGGGGTATGGATTTTAAATCATATGAGTTACGATTCACAAAATATTATGTTTTATTTATGGCCTTATGGAGCAGATTTTTAATTTATATAAAATATCAATGTAGAAGGTTCATTATAATTAAATGATTTTTCATATAAGGCATCAAGTCAATCAAACTTTTAGGGGTATCTGAGCAGGATTATATAAAACATTTACCTTTTTAGCACTTAAGATATAATCGACTATGTAACTGGTTGTTCCATAACATAATGCATCGAATAAAAGCAAAATATTGAGAATTCACTTTATTTTTCATAAATTTAATAAAGTTACTTTGACCTAGCCTATGAAGTTCATTTAAAGCAAAACTATTCTATCGGGTAATGGTTCAAGTTAGAGGTTGATAAGATCGAGAGCATAGCACAAATATTTATATTCGGTGTTTTCTCATATCAAATGTTTTTATTTGATGACTTTTATGGAATTTATGGTGATTATTCAGTCTTCAAATTACATCTTAATTATAATTTATTTGATCCATAAAACAATTTTTTTCAAATTAACACTTACAGCTATAAGACACCAATCATGGGTTATTAAAGGGATAGAATCATTTTGAATATACCAATTTAGAATCTGGCTTATCTACAAAATTGGATTTATTTCTAATACCAGCACTTTTAATTAACTTCTTAAGTTTATTTTTACTTTAGTTTAGACTAGTCCGAACTGATAAATTAATTTGATAAACCTGTTTATCATTTTAGTGATTTATTTGGATATATCAGCTATCAATTCGAGCGTGATTAACCAAAGAATCAGTTATTTGTTGGAAATGTTTTCTATTTGACTTTCTACGATTGCTTTATTCCGGAAAATGATCATGAGATTATTTGCTCAAAGAGTTGTGGTGAATGTTTTGGTCCTCTAAGCACATAATGCCTGAGCTGCAACCCAAAAGTTGAAAGTTTTAGATTATTCAATCCATCAACATAAAGTTGTGAGTGTGTTGATGGATACTTAGATACTATGGAAAAATCATGCAAAAGTAATTTTAATTCTATTTGATAGGTATTAATGACATCTTTGGACTTAACATTATTACTGAGGAAGATAGTCAAGAAATCTAATGTAGACCCGGATAGTTCAGGGGAAATAACAATAAATGTTTTTCATGGTATTTTCTTAAAATATAAAAATAGTCCCTCATAATTTGTTAACAGTTAAAATATCATCTGTGGTAATTGCTATGAGGACCCTTAAAAAATAAACAAAAAACTATTATGCACATACGATTTTATATTTGACAGTGAGCATTAATCTTATTCAAATGTAACAAGAAAGGTATAGGATTATCAATTTTATTCATTGAACCTGAATGATGGAAGATATATATATTACGAAGGAGTTATAGGAACATGCAGTCAAATAATTTAACCTAATTGTTATTTTTCGGCCTAATATGACTTTGAAGGACAAATGAACCTAATATAATGTTTACCGAGTAATTTATAAATAATATCTAATAGATTATATTTCAAACAATCAAGATGGATTCTGCATACGATGTGATAAAAATTGTCTGGTTTGCAATAGAACAACCAATATTTGTGACCAATGCATGAGCAATCATGTACTATTTTAAGAAAAGTGTGTAGAGTGCCCATTAAATTGTGTTGAATGTTAAAATGTAAATGATTTTTCAATAAAATGCAAACAATGTGATGAGGGTTATAGTAATTATGGAGACAAATGTTAAAAATGTGGTTCAGGGTGTTAAATATGTTTCACAGACATAGTTTTTAATTATGGTACAATAAGTAGATGTGTGAAATGCATAGACCCTTATAATTATTATATCTCCTCTGATGCTGAGAATTGTTTAAGAAATGACATAACTAATTGCTTAATTTAATATGTATATTACGAATAGACTAAGCAATCAAGTTTTGATGTTCATTTAAATGGATTAAATGATTAATGGCAATAACCCAAATGTGCTCTTTGCTCTCCTGGTTATATAAATACACTCACTGCTTGCATATACGATTAAGATCTTTCTCCCATGGATTAAGTAGTGTAGATTGATCAAAAAATTTATAAAATTATGAAGAAGTATGACAGGGATCAATTGTTAAATGCGGAATGTTCATTAGATATGTGTGAGTTGTGCATATTTCCATTTCATAAATAATAACCATCCAGTAAATTTTGTGTATAATGCCAGATAGGATATTATTCTCACATGATAAATGGGTTATGTTTGTAATGTCCAAACTAATGTTATAAATGCATTCATCAACACAAAATATATAAAGATGCTTGGAAGTGGTAAATAAAATCATTCAACTATTTTATTTTGGATGATTAAAATTTTGATATGTCTCCATAAGAGGTTTTAAGTAATTATGAGGCAATTTGCACTGAATGCACTGATGGACTAGAATTGTACCAAGGAAATTGTATTCAGCCATGCGATACAAGCTGTCAAGAGTGTATAAAGCAAGATGGAATTAATAAATGTGTTAAATGCAGAGGGTCTAAATTAGGCTAGTAATTAAGCATTCAAGATAATAAGTGCATTAATTGCTTGTCGACTTGCAAATTTTGCATTTTGACTCAACAACTTTCAGAGAGCGAATCATTTTAGAATTACTTCAATTAACGCTGTTTAATACCACAGGATATTCCAAACCTTACATATTAAAACTATAATTATAAAAGTTGTTCCTCGAGCAATTCATGTTCTAAGACATTAAATATTACAGTAATAATACTTAATTTATCTTAGCTTAATGTCTATTGTGATGAAAATCAATTCTCATAAGATTATGAAAATGCAGAAGATAAAAACACCTTCAGTATATATAATTTATGGATAAAAAATTTATTTGTATTAGATGGGTTTTCAAATTTTGGAGAGGTAATAAAATTATAATATATCTTAGGTCGAGAAAGAATACATGCTTTAATATTATAATTTTATTTAGCTAGATAAAGCATATTATTACCTTAATATAATTCCTGATTAGTAAAATCAATGCACTATTGATCAAGCCACCTCACTGACTTCTTAACTTTAGAATACGGTCAGTAGTTTATAGGAATAACATTTAACAATATATTGTCAAAGTTAAGTTCATTTTATTTCTTTTTTAGGAGTTAATATTAAATCTTTTAGCTCACTTTAATTTATAAAAGTGGGATTTCTAGGACTTGCTACGCAAATAAATTTTTAATAAATATCATCTCTAGTGGTGAGAAATTCATATTTTGCAAAGTTGTAGAGTGCATACCTTTAATTTATTGCTCTTGATCTTTAATACGTCTTATTTGAAAATGTTGATTTTAACTCATTATACTTTAATTTTTTTGTTTCAGTAGACTTTATATTTTTATTTACTAACCCAATCATAGAAATTAAAAACCTAAATGCAAATTCAATGACTTTAACTGATGTTTTTGTATTTCAGATTCAAGGAATAAACGGAGGTAGTTTGAAATTAGACAACTTAACCTTATCAGGCTCATATTAGAGATCATTCTTTATAAAAATAAATCCATAAAATAAAGATTTTGCTATTCAAATAGTGAATAGTTAGATTTAATTAAATTTGGAAAGTTCCTTTATTTTTTCATGTCCATAATTAAAAAAGGTTATTTTTACGAATGTGTCATTTTCCAATAGTAAATTAATAAATTCCTATTTTTATTAAAGTTTAGAAACATAACTCTCTTAAATTTCCTTTATCAATATCTAGTTAAATGCCTCCTATTTCTATTAAAGCATTTTGGAAGGAGGAAGCTTTTATTAATTCTAAAATTTGACATTTTCAAATATTTCATATGATAATCAATCTTATCTCATTAATATACTCTAAGATATTGGATAAATGAAAATTACATATTTAGAAATTACAAAAGTGACCTGTATTTATTGTACGATCGGTTTATATTCCTTGTTTACTATTTAGATTAGTGATATTCATTTAAGTTATGTTTATATTGATAAAACTTAAGGATTTAATGACATAAAATTGATCAACACTCAAAGTATCATAATCAGAGGATTGAATTTCACATAAAATTAATAATTAAAATTATTTGGTCTCTAGAAATATGAGTGCTTAAAACCCAATTCACAAAATAATATTTACTAGACTGGTGTCAATATCAGGAATTTTACAAATTTGGAAATTTATGATACAAGTGTTGTAGGAGTTCAAACTATTAACAACCCCTTTATATTAATCTAATAAGGGAGTAGATTTGTTGAAAATGTTTTCACCTTTATAAAAATTGAGAATTGTTTATTCAGAAATAATTAAATTCTTATTACCAATATAAATATTTTAACATCCTTAATACTAATATAATCAGACTAAAAAGGGAGTATTTTATTCGAAAAAATCACTGTCAACGAAAATATCATGATTGATTTTATTTAAGATAAAGCTTATGATTCAGCTTTATTTATAGTAGTAGAAGCTCTAAACTAAAATATTTAGATATAATCTATGATGATGAGTTAGAATTATGTTGTTAATTCATCATAATCAGTCATGCGGTTAAAAGCATAGTTGGTGGAATTAGAAAAATCAATATTTACTAAACAAAATTAATACAATTATTAAATTTTAAAGTAATGGTTATTTTTTGGATTCGATCAGGATTACTAAGTCTACCACGAAACAATTCAAATGATATTTCCTTAAATTTCACAAGGTGGTGTGTCTTATATTTATGGAAGGCAAATTTCTATTAATTATTGCATTTTCAATAGTAATTAGGCTAAGAATGGAGGGAGTCTTTATTTAAATAGTCTTGATTAAATAGTTATCAATAATACGGAGTTTAGAGATTCTAAGGCAAAATTATACGAAGTACAGTAATATCAAATTACTGAGTTTATAGGGTCAGGCGGAGCCTTATACATCGTATCAGAATCATCTAATTTACAAATGATTATTGATAATTCATCATTCATTGATTGTTCTGCCACTAATCAAGGTGGTTCAATATATGTCGATTTAACAATAAGTGATGTATCATCAATAGAACTAACAAACTTAAAGATTATTGATACTATATCACTATAAGGGTCGTTCATAAAGATTAGCTCATCGTAAAATAAATAAAATAATTTTCAAATGACGAATTCAATGATAAAAAATTCATTAGACAATTCATTAAATTTTTTAAGATCAGTATTAATTTCCACTAACGAGGATATAGAATTATTCATAAAGTAAAATTAACTTTTAAATATTGAATTCTCTTCATTATATATTTAAAAACTCTAAATTAGTGATTTGTATTTTATGGGGTTCTTAAACTTATAAAATAATTATTATGTGAATTTTAAAGACATATCTATAAATAATGCTCATATATTTAATCAAACCTTAATTGATTTAAGCCAAAACTAAATATAGAAAAATAACTCATATTTTTCAAAAATTTAAGTTGTAAATCTTCATTAAAGTTCGGTAATGAACTTACAGTGCACTGATATTTCGAATATGTTAGTTATCTAATCAGATTAAATGAAATGTGACTATCACATATCTCCTGTAGATTTGTAGATATTTTTTAGTTATGATAAAATAAGAAATATCCTTAATTGTAACTTAAACAAATTATCGTAATTTTAGAATAGCTTATACTTGATTAATTGTCGTGCTAAAATATATCAAAACTAGATATAATTTAAATAATTCATCCTTAAAAATATTGAAACTCCTTATTTAAGGGGAGTTTTACTGCTGGAATTTTAATTACCTTTAGACAACGATAATTGGATTGTATTGTAAAACATAGAAATTATTAATTCTTTGTGTGGATTATAAGGATGTTTAAATATTATTGGAATAGGCAATTCAAGAATTCTTTAATAATTAAATATTTATCAATCATTAATGATACTTCCATAAACTGTAAAAATATATGATTCTTAGTTTATGGATAATACTGCATATTAAGGAACACTAAATATTAATAATGTAGATACCTTAATTAATAATACAATAATATCAAATAATTTAGTTCAAACTAAAGGCGGAGGCATTTATTATGAGGGAGATAAAAAACTTTATGTTTATTTTACAAAGATCTCTAATAACACCGCATTAGAAGGTGGTGCTATATATTTGCAAAGTTATCATTAAACATCGTAGATATCAAGTTAATTAGAATTGGATTCTAATTTAGCATTGCAATTCAGTAATGGAATTGTTGAGTTCCCAAAGAGTCTTACTATAATTATGAACAATAATTAATTTTTAACATAAACTATCACTAAAACAGAATAAAACTATTATGAAGAGATAGTGATTCCAAAATATACACCACCAGGATTACAATCTCAGGATGACTTCATATTTCTGCCATCTGGACAGACATTACAAAGTTATCAATACTTTGATGAAATTTCATAATAATATTTGAAATACAATTTGTCATTAAGAATTGTTGCATTAAACTCATAAAATTAGATATTATCAAACTTAAATGGAACTTATTGCTAATTATAAGGAAAATCATCATAAGATACCAATTATTCAACTAAATATTTTTCATATTCTTAATTTCCATTCGATCAATAAACGAATAGCTATAATTTAGACGATCTCATTATATATTACAGTCCCTATCAATAATATTACTTGATGTTAGAAATTAATTGTACATCAGTCAAGACTCCAAAATATTCTAATTAACCTCCTTATGTATTTACAGGTTTTTACAGCAATTATAAATTGTATTTGAAAGTAAAGACATTTAAATGCTAAAGAGGTGAATTTTACAATTAAACTGATTTTTCTTGCAAGCAATGTGATTCTTCATAATAATTCTACTCAGTGATTCCAGGCGGCAAATGCCAAATTAAGAATGACATTAATACAAAATCGCTAACAGCTGCTAGATTAGAGTTAAGAGAGGTAATTATAATTTTCCAATTTTTAGGGATATTGGAGGCCAACGGAGACAAATGACAAGATAGCCGAATGTTATCACCTTAAATCTAATTGTCTAGGAGGATGGTCACCTGGAGACAAATCCTGTTAAACTGGCCATATTGGGGCATTATGTGAATAATGTGATATTTACAACACCAGAGGTGAAGGAAAATTTTCAATTAGCAAAGAATACTAATGTGGAAATTGCAATTAGACAAATTAAAATGGCTTAATCATATTCCTTATCAGTGTTTGGTATTTAAAGATTTTATTCAACTAAGGACTCTATTATCGATACTTATAACGGTCAAAGGCACAGTTGAAACTGTTTAGTGGACTACCTAATAAATAAAATTGAGTAAAATAGGATTAAGAATGGAAATTTATAGAGAAAGTAAAAATTATAATTTATTAATAGATAATTCAAGCATATTAGTCAAACTTTTCACAAATTATATTACGATATTAGCTTCGATCAGCACATTTTAATTAGAACTCCCTAATTTATTTGGTGAGCTGGTTACAAATGTCGGGAATCCAGTCTAAGCAATGTCATATTCGTTGGATTGCTTTCTGGTTGATCTTACATCAATCCAAATCATTTATTTTAGAGTCATTTGGGCAATTATCATGCCTGTCATATACAGTTCAGCATTTTTAACATGCTACATTATCACAATTAAAGTAAAAAAGGCTTATTACTCTTTTAGTGTTATTTCCACTAGTATTATTTATATATACGCATATATGTAACCTAATTTGATAGGTGCATTTATTTCGTTATTATCATACAGAAACATATCCAACATACTGTGGATTCAAGGTAATGTGGCTTATTTATATTTAACCTAAACTCATTATAATTGGATATACGGTTTCTTGAGCCCTGCCTTACTCATGTTCGGATTTGTAATCCCTCTATTATTCTTTAGCATCCTTAAAAAGAACAAGAATAATCTCAACAACCCAAAATTTCGTATGGTTTGGGGATATATGTACAATGAGTATTTGGATAGCGCATATTTTTGGGAGATTGTTAAGATTTGCTAAAGAGAAATAATTATAATATTTTTAATCTTTTATTAAGATTAAGTTGTTTTAAAGTCAGCATTAGTATTTTTATTAGTGATATTGTATGACATTCTAGCAAAATATTATCTACCCTACAAAACAAGGAAAATGAACAGATTAGACTCAACTGCCTCCTTAATATGTGCGTCTTCGATTGTATCTGGATAAATTATTTTTGCTGCGACTTAGAGTGGTGATTTTGAAATCACATGGCCATTCTATATTTTTTTATTGGTAGCTAATGCTTTATTTATGTTGAATATGATATTTTTGATACTCTAATCATACCTAAATCGATTCAATAATACAGTTGAATAAATAAAATAGGTTATAAACTTAAGATTCCCAACCCTTAAATATCTACACCCTAGAGTAAGATAATTTTTGGAACCTGTGTAAAATAAGGTTAAGAGAATTAAACACATGACTTAAAAAATAAGAAAGTCTTTGATGCCTCACGCAAAATAAATTTCGATGTTTAAAAAATAGACGACTTAGATTTTATCTGACTCCAAATTCCCAAGAGATCAGCTTGATTCAAAATTTCGTAATGTTCAGACTTAGTTACTCAGCCCAAAATCAGGGGACGCGCTTTTATTAATATCAAATGATTTAAATACCAGAAATTAAGAAGACGAAGTAATTATGAAAAATGAAAATATGGATGAAGTGCAAGAATAAGAGCCATAATATAGAAGAAATAGTAATTAAGAAAATTCAAAATTTGTTAACTAATCCGTTGATGGGATATGATTATTTAATGTTTAAACAAAATACCATTTATTTCTCATTTATTGTTTAAATATATTAAATAGGATAGCCTAGATATATTCAAATAATGATTCAAAATCAAGCATAATAATATGAAAGATAAGCCAATGGCTGATTTAAGTATATATTAATGAGATTAAATTTTCACTATTCATTTTTTATTTCTTTTGTCAAGTATTTAATTATTATGATAACAATACTGCTCTTTCTCATTCGAGTATATGCCGATTGTGGAAAATTAGAGCCTTCCTCTAGTTTTGATTCAATAGATGTCTAAGCTGTTTTCACTTTTGGAATTGGTATATGGACAAAATATCAAAGCTTCAATGCTTAGACATCAAATCAAAATAGTTGGACAATAATAAAACTGCAGTCATTTTGGGGTGGAGACCCAAATCTCTAATTAATGATTGATTACAATGAAGATACATTTAGACACACTTGGAATTATAAGACAAATGAAGGAGTAAAATAATAAACTTTCATATTTTCATTTTTAAGTGAGTATGGACTTTATGAAGGACGTTGGATTTTAAATCATTTCACTATCGATTTAGGTTACCAAACTTTATGGTTTTATGCATGGCCTTTTGGAGTTGATTACAAATATATTTAAAATTTAGAGATAAAGGATTCTTAATTTGAGTTATATGACTTTTAATACACTGTTTATTATGAGACAAACTTTTAGGGCTATTTAAGCGCGATGTTAACGAATATTAAATTTTATACAATAGAGGATTTAAAGTTATACGTTGAAAGTTGTTAATTAGATTGTGCCAATTAAAAATCGGTTTTAAAGGACTCATTCAACTTTTAATAGCATAACTAAGATCTGGTGATACCTATCCATTTAACTTAGAATTATTCTGTTGGATAATGGATTAAATTCGATTTGTCTCAAATAACCAATTAATAATAAATATTTATTTTTGGAGTAATTGCTTAATAGATGTATCTGAATGATGACTTTTTCTAAGATCAAGGAGATTATTCAGTTTTTAGAATCTATCTTAATTATAACCCCGAGTAACTTGTGAACAATGTATTTTCAGTCAACACTTATAGCTATAAAACACCGATCCCTGGTTATGAAAGAGAAAGATTTACCTTAGATATTCCATTTTAGAACGTTGAATATTTGAAGAATTGGATTTATATTGAATATTAGCATTTTCATCTTACATCTTAGGTTTTATTGTATTTAAGCTCAAATTAATAAAGCTTTGTTACACAATTTGATTAACCAATCAAGCATTTTAGTGATATAAGCGGAAATGTGATTTACAAATATAGCAGAGATGATCAACAAATTAAACAATTCATAGGTTAAATGTATCAATTAAATAAATTTGATTGTTTCAACGAAAAATAGATTGCCTAAGGTATTATCTAAAAATATATCTAGTTTGTTCTGTAAGTTGCTAAGAATGCTTTGGTCCATTGAGCTCATAATGTTTGAAATGCTTTCCATTGGATGAAACATTCAGATTATACAATCCATCAAGTTCTACTTGCGATTGTTTATATGGATACGTTGAAACAAATTTAAAGGCATGTAAAATTAGATATACAGCACCAAACATTTAGCAGATATTTGGAGGTCAAATAATAATCGAATAGCTTAAAGAACAAAATGATTGTAAACCCGGGCAGTTTAAAGGAAATAACAATAAGTGTTTTTCATGGTATTCATAACAAATATTTTTAGTCCTTTATTATATTAAGATAGTAAAAATCTTTTATGTGGTAACTGTTATGAAGATCCTCAATAAATAAAAACATAAATACTGTGTACTTATGATTTTATATATGATGATTAATATTCGTCATATAAGAATGTAACAAGAAACATTTAAGATTATTAACTTTTTTTATTAAATTTAGATGATGGAAGATACATATATTACAGAGGAGCAATATCATTTTGCCTATCAATCATATAGCCAAATTGCTTTTATGGATAAAATAACTTTTTTGGAGAATAGATGCTTATTTCATGCCTACCAAGTAAATTTTAAATATTATTAGATTATGTTTCAAAAACGCGTAGTGATTGTGTGAAATGTGATGATCATTGCCTTGAATGTAATCGGGATACTCTCTTATGCAAATAATGTATGACAGGTTATACATTATTTTAACAAAAATGTACGCCATGTCCATAGAACTGTTAAGAATGTTTTGGGTTCGGTGACTATTTATTCAGGTGCAATACTTGTATTGAAGGTTATAGTAATTTTGGTGACAAATGCTAAAAATGTGGTTCAGGTTGTGCAATTTGTACAGCAGATTTTGTTTTTCGAATAGGGTATGTGAATAGGTGTGTAAAATGCATAGACCCTATACATTATTATATATCATCAGATGCTGTGAACTGCTTCAATAATGATATTGTTAATTGTCAGATATAGTATGTCTATGATGAATAAAATAGGCAATCGAGTTTTGATGTTCATCTTAATGCTGTAAATAATAACTGGTTATAACCTAAATGTGCTCTTTGCTAACCAGGATATATAAATGCACTTAATAGTTGCATTTTGGATTCAACTCTATCTACCTAGGATTAGATTGTACAAACAGATCAAAACACCTATAAAATCTAAAAGTAGTATGACAAGGATCAATTATTAAAGACTGATTGTTCAATAGATAGGTGTGATTTGTGCATAAATCCCTATAATTAGTAGTAACAATAAACTTCTATATATTGTGTAAAATGTTAAATAGGATATTATTAAAATTTCTTTACTGGTAAATGCTTATAGTGTCCATCTTAATGCTATAAGTGCATTCACTAACATAAAATTTATAAAGATGCTTGGAAATGGTAAATAAAAACGTTTAGCTATTTTATCTTAAACAATTAAAATTATAATATACACCCTTATGAAGCAAACTTTAACTATGAAACTATTTGCACGGAATGCACAAACGGACTAGAATTATATTAAGGAAATTGTATATAACCTTGTGATCCTACTTGTGAGAAGTGTATAAAACAAGATGGATAAAATAAATGTGTTTAGTGTAAAGAGGCTTCGATAGGATCATCACTTAGTATTTATAATAACAAATGTATCTAATGCTTATATTCTTGCAAATTTTGTTTTATTGCCCAGTAAGGACTTGAACTATCTTCATAACTATAAGACTCTAAATTTTATAATTAGCATTGTTTGGTATAGTAACCGTTTGAAAACTTATCCTACTTTAATTATAATTATAAAGTCTGTCAATCTAATAATTCATGTGAAAAGATCTTAAATATTACGGTATCTTATATAAATATTTTTTAGCTAAACGTTTTTTGTGATAGTAATGAATACGATGAAATGAAATGGCGTTCTTAGGACTAATAAAAATTTATTATTTAAAATTTCAAAGTAACTGATATCTTCGTCCTAAATGGTAATTCAAATTTTGGGGAGGTAAATAATAATTAATAATGAAATAGATTGAAAAGGACTATTTAATCGAGCATTATAATCAAATCTAACTTGATAAGGCCTTTTACTATTTAAATATAATTCCAAATCAATCAGGTCAAGTTTGTTACTTAGGCTTGACTCCTACATTCAGCTCTAAGCTTAAGAGTAAGGTTTAAGGTTTGGTGGAACACAATATAGTAATATATAGTAAAAATCAAATCTAAGTTAATGCTTATAAAAATCTCATATTTGAATCATTTAATTCTATTTAACTTATAAATATTGGATTTTCAGGAACACCTTTGGCTGTAAACTTTTCAAACATAAATAACTTTATTATCAAGAACACCCTATTATTGAGTTCAAATTTATTCTATGTTTAGTATTAGTATATTATAGCCGAATAAACGAAATATGTTTTATTTGACAATGTATCCCTTCAATCAGTGAAATAATAAATAAGCTCCTTATTTTATTTTAATAGCCCTCAAATGATTGTTAATAATCTCACAATAATTGATATCAATCTAACAAACACCTCTATATTTTATTTTAATGGTCTTAGTTAAGGAAGTGTAGTTTTAAATTAATTTAGTATATAAGGATAATTTTATTAATCCTAATTAATTTAGGTAAATAATAATAATAAGGATTTTGTTATAACATTATAAGATGGCTAGATAAAATTAAATTTGGTTAGTAATTCTTCTTTGTTTTCATGCTCATAATTAAAAAATGTGAAATTAAATAAAATTACAATCACTTAAAGCAAACTTTAATAAAGTTCTTTTCTCTACTAATCATTAGATACTTAACTAAAATTAAGTAAATTTATTGATATTCAACTATCTTCATCATTTCTTTATTAAAGCACTATATAGGGAGGTTTATTATATATATTAGAGGATTTGACATTTTAAAATATAAAATATGACGACTATTCTTATTTAATCAATATATTGTAAAACGATGGTTAGATTATAATATAGAATCTATAAATGGTAGATACGATTAATCAATTTTCTGCAAAAAACATTTTTTCTTTATTTACTTTTTAAATAAGCGATATTATAGTAAAAAATCTCAATATTGAAAAAACCTCTGGATCAAATGACTTTAAATTAATGAACACCGTCGATATGAAAATGTAGGATATTTATTTTACATAAAAAGACTCATACAAATTAAATGGACTCTCATCTTATGATTGCCTTTAAATATAAATCTAATAAAATACATTTGAATCTGGTTTAAGTATTATAAATTTTACTTCAATTCATATATCAAATCTAAGTGTTATAGGAACCTCAACTGTAAATCATCCATTTATCTAAATCCAGCAGACTGGTAAAAGCGATGAAAATTTATTCACTCAATTATCTATAGAGAATAGTCGATTTTAACATAATTAGATTTTCATAACTGCTGTAGATGTACTTACATCATTAATTTAAATACAATCAGATCACTCAGGAAATATTACTTTAAACAATATTACTGTAAATTAAAATTTGTTAAATGATTATATTTAGAATACGTTTTATGATTCTGCTTTGTTTATTGTTTTAGACGCCCTAAATCAGAATATTTACATGCGACAGATAAATATGAGCTAGAATTATGTGGTTAATTCATCTCAATCTATAATGCGATTAAAAGCAAAGTTAGTATAAATCGAAAATTCCACATTCACTAGATAAAACTAATATAATTACTAAATTTTGAAATAATGGTTATTTTATGGCTTTGATCAAGAAAATCAAATGTATCATGAAACAATTCAAATGTTATTTCCATAAATTTCTTTAGGAGGAGTGTCATTTATTTATGCAAGATAAATTATTATTGATAATTGTGTGTTTAACGGTAACAGGGCTAAAAATGGCGGAAGTCTATATCTAAATAGTCTCTATTAAATATTTATCAATAATACAGAGTTTAGAGATTCTAAGGCAAAATTGTATGATATTCAATAATATCAACTTACTGAGTTCGCAGGTTATGGAGGAGCCTTATACATCGAATCAGAATCATCAAATTTATAATTAACAATTGACAATTCCTCCTTCATTGACTGTTCTGCCACTAATTAAGGAGGATCAATCTACATAGATATATCCATTAGTGATATGTCATATTTACAACTAAAGAACTTAAAAATTGTTAATTCTATATCGATATAAGGGTCATTCATAAAGATAAGTTCATCATAAAATAAATAAAATAATTTGATACATATCTCAAATATAAAAATACTCAACTCTTTTGAAAAGCTAAGTTAATTTTTAGGATACCTTCTATTATCTAAAGACTCAGATGTTTAGACTTACATATATGAAAATCATTTAATAAATGCGGAATATTCAAATATGATACTTAATGAAATTACTGCAAATAATTTATATTTTATGGGCTTCCTTAAACTTCATAACAATAATTATCTTTAATTGGAATAAGTTACTATCACCAATATTTAAGTTTATAATCAGTCTTTAATTGATGTTGAATAAAATTAAATTTAAGGAAAATAGTCTAGTTTAAAAAGATTATCAATCCATAATGTATCATAAAAATTGCCTTAGAATCTCAAATGTGAAGATAATTATAATTTATTGTTGTTTAAGAAATTAAATATGAAGTGTCAAGCAAATACACCTCCTTAAGATCTAATAAATTTTATTGGAATGGAAAATCATTAGAATGTTGTGAACTGCAACTTCAACAAAATATCATAATTTATTGGGAATTAGTAGTATTTGATAAATTACAGAACAAATAATTAATTGTACTAATTAAAATATTAAGGGTTAGCCTTTGAAAATATAAATATACCCTTGTTTTAGTAAGGATTGTTTATGATATAATAAGTATCGAATGAAATCTATTAAAATTTAATTCGATTGGCTAATATTTAAATTATTAATTGTGAGTGTGGATTATTGGGTTGTCTAAATATATAAGGAGTTCCTGCTAATAGATTACTTTAGGAAACTGATTAAATTAAAGAAAGAAATCAAATTTACCAATCATTACTTTTGCTTCCATAGACTGTTAATATATATGATTCTTAATTTATAAATAATACTGCTTACTAAGGAACATTGAATATTAATAATGTGGATATATTAATTAATAACACAGCTATATCTAATAATTTGATAGAAACAAAAGGTGGAGGGATATTTTATTAAGGTGATAAAAAATTGTACATTTATTTTACAAAGATCTCTAATAATACTGCATCGGAGGGTGGAGCTATATATTTGCAAAGTTATCATTAAACATCGTAGATATCAAGTGAATTAGAATTGGATTCTAATTTAGCATTGCAATTCAGTAATGGTATTGTTGAGTTCCCTAAGAGTCTTACTGTAATTATGAACAGCAATTAATTTTTAACATAAATTATCACTAAAACAGAATAAAACTATTATGACGAGATAGTGATTCCAAAATATACACCACCAGGATTACAATCTCAGGATGACTATATTTTTCTACCATCTGGGCAGAAACTATAAAGTTATCAATACTTTGATGAAATTTCATAATAATATTTGAAATACAATTTGTCATTAAGAATTGTTGCATTAAACTCATAAAATTAGATATTATCAAACTTAAATGGAACTTATTGCTAATTATAAGGAAAATCATCATAAGATACCAATTATTCAACTAAATATTTTTCATAGTCTTAATTTCCATTCGATCAATAAACGAATAGCTATAATTTAGACGATCTCATTATATATTACAGTCCCTATCAATAATATTACTTGATGTTAGAAATTAATTGTACATCAGTCAAGACTCCAAAATATTCTAATTAACCTCCTTATGTATTTACAGGCTTTTACAACAATTATAAGTTGTATTTGAAAGTAAAGACATTTAAATGCTAAAGAGGCGAAACCTACAATTAAACTGATTTTTCGTGCAAGCAATGTGATTCTTCATAATAATTCTACTCAGTGATTCCAGGCGGCAAATGCCAAATTAAGAATGACATTAATACAAAATCGCTAACAGCTGCTAGATTAGAGTTAAGAGAGGTAATTATCATAATATAATGTTTAGGGATATTGGAGGCCAACAGAGAGAAATGATAAAATATCTGAATGTTATCACCTTAATTCAAATTGTTTAGGAGGATGGTCACCTGGAGACAAATCCTGTTAAACTGGCCATATTGGAGCATTATGCGAATAATGTGATATTTACAATACAAGAGGAAATGGAAAATTTTCAATTAGTAAAGAATATCAATGTGGGAATTGCAACTAGACAGACAAAAATGGGTTAATAATTTTCTTCATTAGTTTATGGTTTTTATTATTTTTTTAACAATAGGACTCTATTGTCTATTTTAATCACAGTCAAAGGTACGGTTGAAACAGTCTAATGGACAACATTACAAATTAGATTAAATAAAATAGGTTTAAGAATGGAAATATATAGAGAAAGTATCTAACTTATATTATAATTTAGATAATTCAAGTATATTAGTCAAATTATTCACAAATTATATATTAATTTTGGCATCTATTAGTACATTTTAATTAGAACTTCCAAATGTGTTTGGCGATCTGGTAACGAACATTGGAAATCCAGTTTAAGCCATGTCCTATTCACTAGATTGTTTTTTAGTCGATCTTAGTCAAATTTAAATAATTTACTTTAGAGTCATTTGGGCTATTATAATGCCTCTCCTATATAGCTCACTTTTCCTTACTTGCTATACAATAATCCTTAAGTTAAAAAAAGCTAGCTATTCATTTAGTGTGATTTCTACAAGTTTGATATACATCTATGCATATATGCAACCTAATTTGATAGGTGCATTTATTTCATTATTATCCTATAGAAATATATCTAATATATTGTGGATTCAAGGTAATGTTGCATACAAATATTTAACATTAACACACTATAAATGGATTTATGCCTTCCTTAGCCCAGCTTTGATTATGTTTGGTTTAATTATTCCCTTCCTTTTATATCTCATACTATGGAAGAACAAGAATAATCTTAACCATCCAAAGTTTAGGATGGTTTGGGGATATTTGTATAATGAATATTTGGATGTTGCCTACTTTTGGGAGATAATCAAAATTTGTTAAAGAGAAATAATTATCATACTTTTGACTTTTTACTAGGACTAAGTTGTATTGAAGGCAGCTTTAGTGTTTTTAATCGTAATTTTCTATGATATTCTATCTAAACGATACATGCCTTTTAAAAAAAGGAAGATGAATCATTTAGACTCCAACTCCTCATTAATATGTGCATCGTCAATTGTGGCAGGATAGGTTATTTTTGCAGCAACATAAAGTGGGGACACTGAGATTACAATTCCATTCTATATTTTCCTCGTTGCCATAAATCTTATATTTACTCTCCAAATGTTATATTTAATATTATAGGCATATATTAGCAAATTTAATAATATCATTGAGTAGATCAAATAGTACTTAAATTTAAAGTTTCCATCATTGAAATACTTACATCCACGCATAAGATTAATTTTAGAACCAGAGGAAAGCAAAAGGTAAAGAATAAGAAAATTCATCTCTAAAATTAGGAGATTATTGATGCCTTAAGCAAAATAAATTTCCATGTTTAAAAAATACAATTCCTAGAATATATCTGGGTCTAGAATGGCGAAGGAATCAAAATACTTTACGCCTCACACCTAATTAGCTAGTCCTAATCCAACTGATAGATTTTTGGTGGAGGGTGATTTAAACACAAAAAATTATAATGATGATAAGATAGTTGAGGATTAGAATATTGATGAAATTGAAGATTATGAGCCATAATTTAATAGAAGCTAAAACCAGGATAGTTCCAATTATGTTAAATAATCAATAGAGTGAAGAAAAAAAATATTATCATAAATAAATATATATATATTATTTTTTATATTTTATGATTTTTCAGCTTAGATCAAATCCTTAACCACTTTCTCTTAAAGATTTGAACAACTTATCCCTAACTACCTCTTTGAATTAATACTCTGGCATATCAATACGGTTAAAACTTAGTATAAACGAATTATATACCATGAATGGGATTTAATTAGATGATCTAAGTTTGGATCTTTTTAAATGGAGAACTTTTTAGGACCGTTGGGACCTTTTAGGTTCTTAAATCCACCTAGTGGCACTAATGGGGAGCCAGTAGCAAACATAAGAAAATCAGCCTTTTCAGAATCACTGAATGTTTTTAACACTTCCCAGAACCAAATCACTGTTTAATGGCTGGGGTCATAATTTATATATTCAGTGTTTTATTACAAGTCATCAACTAATTTAGTTAAATTAATATAATACCATCAACAACTGGGACTCCTATTATTAATTTTTATAGATCCTTCCAGTCTAAATATGAAAATAATTCTTTAGGCAAAATCTCAAAGAACCCATCTCTTAATGCATTTAGTTATGTATCAACTTCTGTCTGCATTATTATCTTGCAAATCTCTTAACAAATAGCTTGTTTGACCTTCTTTGGAACCTCTGTATCCATCTTTGATAATAACTCCTTTATATCAATTTACTAGGCTATTTCTTCCTTTATTTTTCCTGATGCTTTCTAATTATTTCTTTTCTCCCTATTTTTCTTTCTTAAAGCCTATTATTCTTCCTTTGTTAAATCTTCAGATTATTTCTTTTTCTAAACCTATATTTCTTTTTATTCCTTCTATTCTTTCTATTCTTTTTACTCTTTCTAATCTTTCAACTCTTTCTGCTCTTTTTGTTCCTTTTAGTCTTTCACTTCGGGCTCTTTAACATCTTATTTATCCTCTTTAGGAGCATTCAAGTTATTCTTTTCAATATGCTCTATGAGAACATCTGCAAATATCTTAACCTTTTGCTTTTCAATAAAAGGAATGTAATCTTCTGGTATCCAAAACTCGAACAATTCTTTGTAGACTACTTTGGTATCATCATTTATAAATTTAAGATATGTATCATAATAGCCTTCATTAAAATGCTAAAAATATAAATAATTTATTTACCTCTAAATCGTTGAAATTAGTGCTCTTCTATAAGATTTGCCTAAATATAGGAGGAATCAAATATGCTGGAAGTAATTAGTTATCATATATTGCCTTTCCTAGTAATCTTCCCAATAATTTATAGACTAGAATGTCTTCGTTTGTTTTTTTATTAGGTGAGAACCTATAAAATCGTTTAGAATTTAGTTCAAATTTATCAGTTTCCAATATATCCTTAACAAGATTAGTCATCCATTCTTTCTTAATACCACCTTCATCTTATCCTTTCTCTCCTGCATATTTAATTTTAATATCACATTTTCTAAATTTCAATTTATCCACTGCCAGCACTTTATCAATCGAATTTTATAATCTTTATTCCCTCTGAATTGTAAATTCAATGACTTCATTTGGTCTTTAGATCTTAGTTCTCTGAGCAATAGGTTTATCATTTAATTTAATGCATTCTAGTTCTGCCTCAAAGAATATTTTCTTATTTTCAAATGATATTAACTGGTTCATTTTCATGAATACAAAGCCTAGTGGATCTTGTTCCTTAAACTGTTTAATGTTATTAGGCCCTTAAGGTGTCTTAGCTTCTGAATGGACAGATTATAATCTTGTTTACATCATTTGATTTATGATTCTTTTACCCTATGATATAATGTAATAAAATTACATTCACACACAAGTATGTAAACAATTCATCTATCTTTAACTGTTATTCGTCATCATTCCTTACAGAGGAAAAGGATCTTTATAAATGAATGCTCTATCCAAGTATTCCTTATAATGGTTATAATGATGTAGATCCACTTTAATTTCTTTCAAAGAAGTTATTCACATCTGGACTTAGTAATGATTGTTAGGTTTCTTCGGAAATGTTCTTGTATAACTTCAAGAAGCATTCTAATAGTGGATTAAGTTTCTTTTATAGCATTTCTAATGATCTGAAGGTTCTAAAGTTGAAAACAAGTAACAAGGTTTCCACAACATTCAACCATAGATGGGATGTTTATTGCGTTTATAATATATTGATGGACAGTTTCCTAACATCCTTATTGGTGTACTGCTGCTCTGGCTCAATTTCATCTATTTTCTTACCTTATTGCTTCAATTATTATTATTCTAAAATATTATAAATTCTACTGTATTTTTTTTTATCATTCGCAATACTTGCCCTCAGTGCTTTAGATTATTATGGGATTGACTAAGATGCCGAAGTTGAGCTTGCTTATATTTGTGTTTCCTCTTTAACACTAGCATTTAGGAATCCAATTATAGTTTAAAACACTCTTTATATTACTGTTGGCTCAGGCACATGTTAGTTAAGTTGTTTAATTAATTAAATTTCATCATTATTTAAAGTTACCTTTTACTCAGGATCATAATTAGGCGATCTCTCCCTTAGTTTGGTGAAATCCTTCAGTATATTTCTATTTTAATCTAACTAGCTATTATATTATCTTGATTCATCCTACAATACTTTATTCAACTCTTAGATAGCATGTTCCACTCTGTATTTATCATTTGAGAATAATGTTAAGATGTATACTATGTCATTAGCGATTTATTCCTTAATGTTCTGATTTCCTAAAGATTAACACAAAAGACTTATTATATCAAGCTCAATGTGGAATACTTTAGCACTTACCTTTCTTCTAATGACAGGCTACTCTGGTATTTGAGGCCACTACAATTATGGTAATTAGCTTTACTAAGGAGGAGGTGGTAGTACGAATTAAAGCGGTTATTATCCAGCTGACAATAGTTTATCTTAATATTCTTAAGCCTTGTATTTAAATAACCCTTAGTTAATTTATTAGAATTATTATTCTATATTAGCATGGAACGATGATGGATATCCTGGAAACTAGTTAAAAATATTAGTATGTTCCTGATCTAAATTTTAGAACATATCATAAATTCTCATTCTTTCTTCTTATTAAAATTATTTCCTATCTTGTGATTTGAGGAATGAGAAAGTCTAGTCCTCATCCTTTCTTTTATCTTTGGTCTCATCAGAGTTTGTTAAACTAGAACTGATTATACTAACCAAGTAATGAACATGCTAGGTAGTCTGATTGTTCAAAAGTGGTGTTATTAAAATATCTTATATTAATATTATAATTACTTTTCTCTCTTGGAATGATAGTTTCTTGATTCAAAAACTTTTCTTAGTAGCAGAAACTTATGTTGCTGTAAGTGGAGATTAGTTAAATCATAATTATTAGAGGATTTGTATCCTCTTCTTCTAATATCTCTGTTTCATCTTCATCCAATTCTTAAACATTCTTAAATATCTGACCTTTACCGATATATTTTTTATCTCTCCTGATTAGGGCTGGTGAGATTTCCAAAGCCTTCTATAACAAAGACTTCAATGCACTCTACTATATCTTTTAACTTATAATATGCAAGATTTTAAGTGAAAGATCTAAATTTTCTTGATTATTTGCAAGTAACTCTAATAACTTAAGTAATAGCCGAGTACCTATTCTTTAACATCTACTGATTTATTTTATAAAAGCAAATGGCATCTTAACAAACTCATTTTCATCAATCAAACTTATTATTAAATTTATGATTATCTCATCATTTGCAGAATCTATTTCTTAAGTAAATAGTTCAGGAATTTTATCAACATACCCATCTTATGCTGGTGTATCCTCAAACTATGGTATAAATGATGTTATCTTAGCCTTTATGATATTTTGATCATATAACTCTGTTGGCATTCTATCTGGTAGAACTCTAAATGTGTTAAGAGGGCATGTTATTGATGATAACTGCTTAAGTTGAATAAATGTGTTATCAGAGGATATAGCCATCAAGTTGGCTTAATAGTCCTATAGTTGTGACCCTTATTAAATAAATCTCAAAAAGTTGAAATTAGTACTTCTGAATTCAAATCCTTATCTAAGTACACCAGAAAGATAATAGTTTTCATAATCACCAAATGTTTTGTCATTTAATAACATTAGTTTATAAAAGTCTGTTAAGAACAAGATTACTCCTCTTAATTATCCATCATAAAATTTGAATAACAATTATCTTTTTGCATCTTGGTATTCATTATAATTGATGTACTGACTTAAAATTATCAAAGTCCAATCTCTCTACTAATTTTAATCTTTAGAATGCTTATAATATATCTCATTGTGGATGGTTATTTTAGGCAAATTAAATTTAAAGCTATATTGTTATTCTACACTGGAAAAACATAAATTCATATTTTATAGTGACCACACATTTATATTAATCTCGAACCTAGATCTATCATCTTCTCTTTATTATCTGATGTATTGTTCTTCATGATCATTGCTACCTAAAACTCCAGTATAAAAAGATTTAGGCCCTTTTTATTAGATATCTTAAATTGGCATTATATCCTAATCAGAGTCACTAGCACTGCAATCTTCCTCAACTTATTTTTAACAAGCCTACCTCTAGATGTTAAATGTTCTCTTAGATTAATTTGGTGGCCATTATAAATCTACTTAATCTTCCCTGAATAATTACTAGTTAACTGGTATCGAAATTATTTATTAGGCAGGAGTGTGATTAAATTTATAGCTAGGAACACAAAAATAGCTGAAAGTCGTGTTTCTTAGTTATGTATAATAATTAAATATGAATGGATCTTTAGAATTTATTTGTAATTTAAACAGTTATCCAAATTTGGAATCTGATTTTAGATACTCGTAAAACACTTATCCTTATAAAAAGGGATCTAACACTTTAGTTAATGTTTAGCATAATTATTTGTATAATGAGGGATAATTAACTTAGAAGTCTTCTGGTATTTTTTATATGCCTTTGATTAGTTTTGGTATTATTGACACTTATGATCTATAATCACATAATAAAAATGAGCAATTCTGAGATGTCAGCAATATTATCAGCAGTTATAAATTCTAAATAGAATGATAGAATTTATGAATAGATTCTACATCTATGTAAAAATCTATCTCCTACACTATTTATGATATTATCTCCTCTGATAATTATATTCCATAGGCCGTAGATATTATATTTATTTCTCCTAAATAATTATTTAAGAAGGTGAATAATTTCTCACTTCCTACCCATGTTGTATATTTTACTATGAAATTTATGAATGATTATTAATTTCCATCTATTGGTGAGGTAATTTAGACATCTTTTAAATGTAAACATAAATATGGTATTTTTTAGAGTAGATATTCAAGAATCTTCAGACCACCATCCCATCCTATTAGATTATTCCTTTATTAAATTACACTAACCTACCTCATATCAGATGTTTTCTATATTTTAGAGTTATCAATAATGGTTTTATTCTCTTCATAAAATTTGTCTACAATATTTTATACTAATTTATCAATAATGTCTTTAAAATCTTTATTTATCTTGAATTCTGAAAATGTACTGTAAATGTCCCATCTTAAAACATACTCAGGTTATGCTGGTTATGTCTACGCTTCTTTTTTATTCTATTTAGGAGCATGAGTTCTTTATAGTTCTACAAATTTATTAGATAATGATAAAGGACTATTAGGGTCCAAGATATTTTGTAAAAACAGCGGATTATTAATTAGTTAAGGTTATGTTCCTAATATGAATTAGAGAGGTGATTCGATAAAATTACATGGTCTTATTATTTCCCTGTTTCCTTATTTGAGTTGTTAGGCAAACCAATCGCAGTGTTCAATAAGTATTGCTTATCTCATTTAAAGTAAATATATATCATTAACTGACTTCATATCTAAAGCTAGCAAGTATATTAAGTTTTCCAAGAAACTACTATATTGTTCTTCGTCCCTTTCATTAACATTAGTTTTAAATGTTAATAATGTATCAAATAAAGATTTCTGTTATCCTTACATAGAGTTACATAAGATGAATTATATCTAATTCTAATTATGAAGACAGTAGTTATTCAGATTATTCATCAAAATTGAAAGTATTAATTTTTCTTATGTAGGTCGTATTTCTGTCTTAGGTTTCACTCTATCAGGTTGACTATGGTATTAAAATATTGCTTTCTATTATTACTCATTAATATCTTTCAATTCTATTTCATAGTTGAGGAAGGTCATCAATTATTAAATTAGAACAAATATTTATCCCCAATATCTATCTATGATTTGTTCATGAGTTTAGCTGTTTCCTAATGAAAACTTAGTAAGATATGAAGTTACTAATTATAATTCTTTACTCAACAATTACATGGTATACTATCTTTATTGAATTTTCTTGGTTAAATTTTATGAGAACTAAACAATCTCTTATTAATTTTGCTCTTTTTAAAGCAAGACCTTTTCTATCTCAAACTATTATTTGATATGTTCAAAACTTAACTATGCAAATTATGATCCTATTTATATGAGTTCATGCATAGATAAAACGTATTATTGTTTAGGAAGTTCTTAATCTACCAATTTAAGGTGGGAATATAATGCTTCATGGAATTACGGGATGTTAATTGCTATGATGTTTAGCCACTATAAAGAGGAATAAAATTTCTCTATCAAATTATTAGGATCAATCCTTTGTAAGTTATGCAACACATTAAACACCTTGTTTAATATAATCTCAACGCAGGAGGATTTCTTTAATTATTATATTAATATATCTGAATTGAATTATTTCTCAGGCAATACAAACTAGTCTATGATTTTATACAGCAGGCTTTCAGCTCTTTTTTTACTATCCTCTATCATATTTTGTATTCTCTCAGGCTATGAATGCTCATTTCTTAAGGGGAATCTCGATTTTAAGAGACTATCAAACTTCTCCTAATCAATGACCACCACTTATTATGCTTATTATTGTTAAAGCAACTATTCTTCGAGTATTTTCTTTTAGTTAATAAACAATTATTTGCTCTTTTCTAACGCATCATAATCTTCATCTGGTTATTCTTCTTCTTCCTCCTCATCATCTGATACTTTTCCATTTATTAGCATATCAATAATCATAGTTGGTTCAGGAACTTCAATCTTTCTCAACGCCTTCTTGGCTAGTCTCTCTGAAAAACCCATATCATTCACAACCATTTCCAATACAGCCTTAACTTCAGGTCTTTCAAAGATGCTTTATTTTTTTTATTCAATTTTCTTTGCCTCTACTGAAGATATAAACTACAGTAATTCATTATCAGATTTCTATAGTTATTAGTTGGTGGCTAGCTTCTTATTTTCAGGGCTACAAAATTCTTTAGCAGTGTCAAACTTCTACAATAAAGTTGTCAATAATAACTTTAATTGGTTGCTATCGTACATTCCAATTATTATTTCAATCATTTATTGTAACTCATAAGTAAAACTTACTATTATTTCGTTTGTTAATATTTCTAATTAGATAGGATCAGTAATCCATACATCTTTAATTTTAATTCTATCCAATATTATCTTCTTAAAAAATATATCCTTAATTAGTGTTTCAGAATGCTAGACTATAGCATCTAGGTACTATACTGCTGACTATTAACCTCTCTCTAGGATTGCCTTTGGAACTGTAACAAGTACTTTAAGATATTGCTTATTTTCTTCCAAATAACTTAAAAACTATAAGGGTTATGCTTGATTCTCAAATGTAAGATAGTTTTTCACTAAATGCTTTAATGATTTAAACATATCCTAAATATATGTGATTGTTCCTAATGCCTATTAGTTGGTCATTTATTTCAAGTTTTCTGCTCTTTATTAAATATTTTAAAGGAACATTATAACGATTTCAGCATATTTTCTACTTAGCAATTCCTTCTATTCATTATTTAAATGAGTTTGAATGTTAAGTATCTATTCAATGCATGATTACTACATAGGTATTAGTGAGTCCTTTGATACCTTTTTCTTGAGTAATTAGTTTTCTTCATCTTGCCTTGCTTACTTGAATGAGACAGTCATCATAATTTACTCATGAAATCCAGCATGTTAAGAACTAAGAAAATAGATCTCAAGCAATTATTCAACTAAAGTATATATGTTTGCTTAATTTTACACACCTTACTGTTTCAACATCTTAATAAGGTAATGGATAAGGTGGAATCTTGATAATATGTAGAATCCTCTATAAGTTTGTGGACTTATGTGTTTAATAATCTTTCTAAAGAAGTACCTTTCACTCATATGCACCGATAATGCTTCATAATCGACTAATTTGCCCATATCAATAACTTTTACACCATTTATCATCATATAATCATTTTAAATTACCTCCATCTCTCTTATTAAAGCAGCATAGGGATTTAGCTTGTTCTTTTTGAATAAAACAGTGACATATTATTCCACATATTAATCTTTATTTTTAGAGCCTATCAAAATTGGTGACATTATAATTTTCTCAAGTGCTTCTACAAACTTATTATTCTTTAATAAAGAAGCAAACAGTTGATCTTTTTGTTTGACAGCTTCATCCAATTAGAAGTCTTCATATCCTTGATAATTTCTATAAGACCTCCTCTCTGGCTATAATTGAGAAAATAATTAAAGTAATGCTTACAGACTCTTACTATATGTGTAAAATTATTGCAATTTTTAAGTATTAGACACGATTTCTTCAATTTTATCCTTACTTAAATCAACCAGAGTTGATAGAATAACGAAGGTGGATTCTATAGTTTTTTCTATTTATTATTTAGCCATCTTACTCTAACTATACAACATGATGATTTTTCTGGCAAAGTCATCACTGACACTTGGATCATGAACTAATTCTTACGATGGATGATAGCATTTGATAAAGATTTACTATATCATGTTATCTTATGACTTCTCATTATTAAAGAGTGTTATTTACATAGCTTAATCATTTGTACTAATAGCAATTAAAAAGTTAATAATTGTAACTATGAAAGGAGATCCTCTACTGCATTCCTTAAGCGTTATGAATATTTTTGTTATAAGTATCTGTAAACAGTTTGATTCCATCAACTATCTGACTCTAACTGGATTTTCCCCTAGTGTTAATGATAGCAAGCTTAAATATTCAATGAACAACTACTCTGTCATATCTAATTATAATGTGTTCTCAAATATTTTCTTCTGCCATAAAGCTCCTAAAAGCTTATGATACCTTTCAGGAACTGGCATCATTTATTCTGATTAAGCATTCTATAAATTTATAGCATCATACTCCTATTTATAGAAAATACTTATGAAATTCAAAATATTGTAAATTTTAGTCTAGATTGGTAAATTCACATAAATTTTATTAATATTGATGATTGTTTCTATTATCTATGTTTCTAAATGATAATCTATTTATTAGGTTTCCTTTATTAAGTTTCCACAAAACTGCAATAGATTCTTAATCATATATTATGGAATCACTATTTTAGGCTACTCTGAAAATCCATTCTCTAATATGAATAATATTAGGTTGATCCAGAGCTAGAATGAAGGTTGTTATTTGAAAAATTTAGAGAATTATTATTCTGTAATCTAATCAAATGCTATCTATTAGATTGATTAACTGTAATGATTCACTTCTTAATAGGGGCTTGGGCAATTTTCAGGTAGTTCTCGTTGTTCTGTTAAAGAAATTAACTGATCTTAAATGATTTAGAGTTGGGAAAATTCTAGCTTTTCCTATGCTTAAGCATCATATAATATTATTTATTTTGATATTAAGTACTATAATGCTAAAGTCATTAACTTTTATGTTTTTTGATCCTATATTATATTTAGTCCTCTTAAGATACATGTTAAGAAATCCTTTTAATCTATTGATCTATATGAGATATCTTAAATAGCTTTCTATCCAATCACATTAATATCTGTTGCATTTACAGTTAAAATAGATAATTTGATACATACAGCTATTATAGTATTTATCTGTCACTATTTTCACAAACTAGTTTAACATAAATCTGATCAAATAATGGGGACTTGGTATCAATCTTGTATTATTAGGATATGGCAATGGTTTGTTCTAATGGGGACTATTAGGTAATGTTGTAAACTATGTTTTATTGTTTGATTATGAACAATTTTCTTTGAGGGGAAATTTCAAATGGAAACGAGGAGTAAGGAACTTAATCGTCATTAGGGATCGTGAATTTAATATCAGGGGTCGAGTATTAATTGATTTCAATCAACTCGAGTGTATTATTGCTTAAATTTATGAGTGATTTTTAAAAGAAAAGATTTAGGTACATGAATCTCTAAAAATGTATTTCAAAAACATCAACTTTGGACATAAATAATATAAATACTCTTATATCTGCAAGCTTTAAAGTTATTCAATTGTAAAAAATAATCTTTAAAATGTCTCTATGATCTTTTAAATTTTCACAATATCTTGGTCAGGGTTATAGATTATCAATTGCAGTAAATTCTCATATCCAAAGAATAGATCGACTCTTATAAGTATAATTATTTACTTTATTTATTACTTGCTTATTATAACACTTCACAGGCTTTTAAACAGCATGTCCATGGATCCTCCTCTCCAAATAATTGTAAGGATTTGGAATTATCTTTATCTCTATAGGTTAATACTGCTGCCTCAAACACCTAGTCTAGAGTATCCATAATTATTTTTATGTAATGAGGAGATTATAATGCTGCACATTATAAAAATCCATCCAGTTATTCAATTATAGGCTTAATTTGGTTCGCCTCCAACCAAGAGAAGTCTTAAGTATCTTATTAAGACTTCTTGTATCTTCTAACCATACTTTCAAAGTATACAACAGGAATACGCATATTTATTTTAATATCTAAAATTAAGAAATATTTTTTTCAATAATAGAATAGGGATTGGAATATAATTGGAATTAGTTTTGTGGAAAAACTCTATATATTGTTATTTAAAAATATATCAAACTAATTTTTCAGCAACTTCTTGTATGAACCTTCTGCTGTATTCTCCTGGTTCAACTGCTGAGACCCCCACTTGCTTTCCTTTTAGGAATATTTTTCCTTCTCTCTCTATTTTCTTTTACGCATTCCATTCTTAGAGATAGTCAATTATTCCAATGTGATAGTAAATTCCTTCCTCTGTGGTACTTTTAATCCTATACAAATCTGATGAAAATCTATTTTATATCTTATATTATATAATAATATTAATACATTTAATTCATCCACTTTTTCATCGTATTTATATTGTCCCCAATCTATCTTTATAACTAACAAAGAGTAGTCCATCAATCTTGCCTTAGCAAAGAATAAGGAATCTCTTTCCAATGCCTTCTTAATTCTGTATTTATATTCATCTTCAACTTTAATAGTTCCCTCTAAATTCAAGAAATCAATATCTTTCAAGGTTTATTTTATTACTCTTGGTTAATTTACGTACGTTTTTAAAACCTATCTCTAATACTACGAACCCTTAATATCATATGTTCTAATTATATACTATTTCGGAACCTAACATATATTTCTCATCAATAAGATGTTGTATTTATAATTAACATTATGAATGAATGTGTAGAGACCATATATTGGAGAAATTAGAGTCTCATTTTACATTAAGTGAAATGAATAATTACCCAATCTGGTTCTTAGGGCTTTTAATTCTTCATCACTCATTGTTTTTATGATTAGTTTATTATCAAATGAGAAAAATATGAATTCCCCTCCTTTGCCACCATCAGGTCCTTTGAATTTGTTTATCTGTTCCATATTAAACTCAAGCTAAAGTGAATGATAGGGATCAACCATATTTGAATCTTTATTGACGATGATTTTGAAAATCTTCTCTGCATATGAAGTCATTTTCATAGGAAAATCCGTATTTATGCTTTCCCTCATCATATTCTTTATGTTAACATCCCTAATCTTTTCTTCGTCGATATCCGCTTACGTTATCCCAAATTATTTTTATAAATTCTGTTACTCAGTGAAATCGATTGAGAAATTTCTCATGTTAACATCTGTAGCCCTGTGTTGTAGGCTAAATCCAATATGCTATGAAGGATCAAAAACTTCTGTGATCCCAATCAATATAGTTTTCAATAAATCTAATTTCATATTATTTTACAAATCTTCTAAAGGATTCATGCTCACTACAGATTCGACATCTAATCCATTTAAATATTAAATTACTCATTTCATTAACTCTCGATTATCCAGATATTCTTCTAAAGACTTTTCTAATTTTCCTCTTAATGATAGGATCATGATATCGCAGCAATGATAAAACAAATGGAGTGCATAGCTTGAGTATATTGCCTATAGTGATGAAAAAATCTAAGGATTTTTAATGAAAATCAATGCAGTTAAATGCGACAACCAGATTACAAATAGCTAATCCACTCCATATTAATGATGATGCTATTACAAATCTGTAATAGTATTTTATGAAATTATCTTTTTCCAGTAGATATTTTGCTCATCTGGTACCACTCTTTTGAATTCATACATAGTATAGCAAGAAAATATTATATAAGAAACCACCAATAAGACACCAGCATACGGGAACCCCTTCTTGTATTTAAAGCTACAAGTTCCAAATAGATTGAGTCCGGTTAAATCAAACAAATATGCTATTGTTGGAATCACTAACATTAATGTCCAAGCGATAGCGTGAAAATACCACTTCTTTTATCTAAATCTATTAAAACTGATGATAATTGTGCCAAAAGAAATATGCAAAATATCACATTATATGAAATTCTCCAGTTGCTGCCATAATACCCAAGAAGGCCTAGCCTTAACAGAACACCCCATCGATTGGAGGTGACTAATCCTTTTATAAAAAGTATAAAGCTTGTGTAAACCAATGAAAACATAGTAGACAATCTGAGAGAGAAATAAAAAACATGATGTCTCCTGGCATCTTACGTGTCTTGGGATATAAAAAGAAAGTAATTGTAATAAACATAGTACAAATAAATGCAAGGGGAGCTTTTTTTGATCAATATATTCTACCTCCAAATAAAAAAATATAAGCATCTTAGATCTCTATAAATGCAAAAGTTTGGCTAACTCCTCCTAATCATAATCTTGCGTACAATCTAAAATATTAGATTAAAAACCTATTCTTTATTATTCCTCAGATTATAGAGATAGGGAGATCATTAAATAAAAGAACCATATAAATTTCATTTTAATTTAATAATAATGGCTGATATAAATTTACTAATTTTATTTCTTTTATAAATTTTTATTCCTGATTTGATAGAACAATATACAAATATAAATAAGCAATATATCAAACTAATTTTTCAGCAACTTCTTAGATGAACCTTCTGCTGTATTCCCCTGGCTCTACAGCTGAGACTCCAACTTGTTTTCCTTTTAGAAATATTTTTCCTTCTCTTTCTATTTTCTTCTATGCATTCCATTCTTACAAATAATCAATAATTCCAATATGATAGTAAATTCCTTCCTCTGTGGTACTTTTAATCCTATATAAATCTGATGAAAATCTGTTTTAGATCTATTAATAGAATTATTATAAATACATTTAATTCATCCACTTTTTCATCGTATTTATATTGTCCCCAGTCTATCTTTATAACCAACAAAGAGTAATCCATTAATCTTGCCTTAGCAAAGAATTATGAATCTCTCTCCAATGCCTTCTTGATTCTGTATTATATTCATCCTCTACCTTAATAGTGCCTTCCAGATTCAAGAAATCAATATCTTTCAAGGTTTATTTAATTATTTTAGGTTAATTTACATAATTTTTCAACACCTATCTCTAATATTACGATCCCTTGATATCATATGTCCTTATTATATACTATTTCGGAACCTAACAAATGTTTCTCATCAATAAGATGTTATAATTTTTGTTGTGGAAAAAAGTGAAAATTCCATAAATAGGTGATATAAGGGACTCATTTTATATCAAATGCAAAGAGTAAGCTCCTAATCTTGATCGTAATGCTTTTAATTCTTCGTCACTCATCGTTTTTATGATTAGTTTGTTGTCGAATGAGAAAAAGATGAATTCCCCTCCTTTACCACCATCAGGCCCCTCAGATTTATTTATTTGTTCCATATTGTATTCGATTTGGAATGAAAAATAAGGATCAATCATTCTTTGATCTCTGTTTACAAGATTCTTAAAAACTTTTTCAGCATATGATACCATTTTCATTGGCAAATCAGTATTTATGCTCTCCCTCATCATATCCTTAATATTAATATCCCTAATCTTTTCTTCATCTATATCCTTTTGAGTTATTCCAAAAGTTTTTTCTAAACTTTAGAAATCTGTTTAATCAACGGAAAAATTCCTTTAATAAATATCAGTTGATCGATGCTAGAGACTGAATTATATTTATTATGCAGGATCAAAAACTTATGTTATGCCATGAAGAATTGATTTTAATAAATCTAATTTCATATTCTTTTGTATGGCTTCCAAAGGATTCATGCTAACATCTGGACTTCCATTTATTTCTATAACTTTTTTGTACCCAGACATCCTTCTGAACATATTTCTAACTTTCACTCTTATGGTTGGATCAAAATATCTCAAAATTGATAAAAAGAATGGAGTACACAACTTTAGTATATTTCCGATGGTGATAAAAAAATCTAGTTCTTTCTTATGAAATTGAATGCAATTAAAGGCTACAATTAAGTTACAAAGTGCCAAACCACTCCATATAAGAGTTGAAACTAAGACAAATATGTAATAATATCTCATAACATCATCTTTTTGTAATAAATACTTTTAATCATCTGGCACAGACTTTTTGAATTTATAAATTGTAAAGACAGATATCATCATATAAAGAAAGACTAATAAAATTCCGGCGAATGGGAATCCTTTCTTCTATCTGAAGCTACAAGTTCCAAATAAATTAAGCCCAGATAAATCTAGCATATAAGATGCAGTAGGCACACCTATCATTAAAGTCCAAGCTAAACCGTGAAAATACCACTTCTTTTTGTTTAAATCTTGCAAGACTTTTGACACATATGCTAAAAGAAACATACAAAAAATGACATTGTATGAGAATTCTCCAGTTGCTGCCATGATTCCTATGAATGCTTGCGCTTAACAGACAAATCCATTTATTTCTGGTGAGTGATCATATTACAAATAATAGATTGCTTGTGTAAACCAATGAAAGCATAGAAGGCAATCTGATAGTGATATAAAAAAAATTATATCTCCAGGCATTTTTCTTGTTTCAGGATACATAAAAAACGTAATCGTTATGAACATAGTGCAAATGAATGCAAGAGGAGCTTTTAATTTAATTATTTTATACCTCCTATTGAGAATATATATGCATCTTGAATCTATAAGTGTAGGAGTTCTGTTAATTCCTCATCATCATATTATTCAGTGCAATCTAAGATAATATTTATATCAACCTATTCTTGCTGAATCATCAGATTGTAAAGTTAGAGAAACCAATAGAAATAAGAGCAATATAAATTTCATAAAATTTTAATAGTATATTAGAATTCAAAATATTTTATTTACAACTTTCTCAATGAAACGCCTACTATATTACTCTGGTTAGAGAACTGAAATATTCGCTTATTGTCCATTCATGAATAGTTTTCCTTATCTTTCTATAAATTTTCTAGAATTCCACTCCTACAAATAATCGATGATTCCGATATGATAATACACACCTTCTTCAGATATACTCTCTAATCTATAAATGTCATTTTAATTTTGATTTTTAGACAAGTGTAGATTTTCGTTTGATAATTATGTTTCCTCTATATAGGCTTTCCAATTAATTTTAACTATTAATAGTGAATAATCCATTAGATTTGCAGATCCTAAGAACATTGCATCTTATTCAAGAGAATTCTTTATTAAATCAATCTTATCAGGTCTAATTTTTAATTAACCCTCCAGATTCTAAAAATCAATATCTAATAGAGTTTTCTTTATCACTTAAGGCACATTATTGTAATTTTTAAGTACATACCTTTCATAATCAGATCCTTTAACATCATACACTCTCATTATGTATTTCCTATCGACTTGACAAATATTCTTCATTACTACAATATTTGTCTTTTATGAGTGATCCTCCTAATTGACAAAGGTAAACAAACCATAAATAGGAGATATTAATGATTAATTATGCAATAGATGCTAATAATAAAAATTTAATTTAGATCTTAATGCATCGAGTTCATCCTATTAAATTGTTTTAATTATTAATTTATTGTCATAAGTAGAAAATATGAATTCTCCACTCTTTCCTCCTTCTGGACCCATTAAATTATTAATTTAATCTTTATTTTATTCTAAATCTAGGGATTCAACAGGATTAACTGAATCTTTCTAAAGTATTTTCTAAAATATATTCTCAGAATAGGTGATTAGTCTAATTGGAATATCTGCGTTAATTGCTTCTGTTTGCAAATCCTTTATATTTATCAATCTTGAAACTTCCTAATCTAAATCTCTATAGCTAGCAGATGGTTTTTAATCTCCTACTTAACTTTCCATATATACTTAGCGAAGCCCATAAATGATTGACTTTAAATAATAGAGCTTTCTATTAATTAGGGTCTGTTCCAATGAATTAATTGACTCTAATAAATTATAATATTATTACCATCCATAATGTCTTATTATTTAAGCCGAAAGATAAAAGAAAACAGTCTTTTAACCTTTCTTTTAATGGTTGGATGTTAATACCTCAACATAGATAAAACAAATGGTGTAGATAACTTAAGACTATTTCCAATTGTTATAAACCAGTATAATTCTTTAATATTAAAATACATAGAATTAAATGCGGTTATAAAATTACAAATAGCTAAACTAGTCCATATAATTGTTGACGCAAGTATGAATTTGTAGTAATAGACTGTAAACTTACTTTTTGGTTTAATTAGGCTTTCTCTCTAAGTGATTGATTCCTCAATATCTTGTACAGTCCCAAAATTATCATCTGGTATAGATTTCTTGTATTTATATATGGTGTAAAGAGAGATCAACAAATATATTATAATTATGGCAAATCCAGTGATAGGAAAAGATTGATTATCTTTTAAACTACAACTTCCATACATATTTAAACCATATAAATGTGAATAATACGCAGTAATTGGTAATCCGAGCATCAAAATTAAGACAATAACATGCAGTAGGATTCGCTTCCATCGTAATGGCGTCAAAGGAGATTTAAGTGATAGTATAATGTAAAAGCAAAATATTACATTGTAAGAAAATTCTCCAGTTGCACTAAAAACACTAACAAATGAATTAGTTATACAAAACCAATCATCAGGCTGTGGACTGACATCATATTTCAATACATACACTGCTTAGGAAAACCAGTGAATGCATAATAGACAATCTGAAAGAGATATACAAAAAATAAAATCTCCAGGTATCTTCTATGTTTTTGGGTATACAATAAATGTGATTGTAATAAACAGACTTGACAATAATGCAATAGGGGCTAATTTATACTCTTATATTACATCCAATCAGATAAATATATGTATCAACTTTCGATAATTTATATTTCTTTGTATCATCTTGTAAATCGAAATCTGATGATAATAAATCATAAATACCTAAACTATCTGCTTATGCCATAATGAGAATAAGAAAAATTAGGAAAGCTTAATTCATTCTATCTCTTCAAAAAAGTAAATTTTCTATGAAATTATTAAATAAAAAAAATTTTGAACTCAAATATTCACATATGTCAAGGCTTTTAAGTTTTTACAGATTCATGTTTCTTGAGGATTTCAGTAAGTAAACAGTATGCTTTTTTTATTTGATGTTCATTTTTAGCTCCAGTGAAAACTATCTTACCAGAAAAGAATATCAATGCAGCTAATTTTGGGTTTTACATTTTGTAGATGAGTCCTGGGAATGCTTGTCTCTATAATTTATAAAATTAGATATTTTACATCATAATTGATAGATCCTTGTAATTATTTGTCTTCATTAATTTTGATAAGGTTAACTTCATAGGGCAGTTGGCTATTTGCTACAATATTGGAAGTATGTACAGCAGCAATATTGATTTTGATCTTGTTAACCTTCTCAATACTTTTAGCGAACTTTAATAATTTTTGTTTAAAAAAACTTTTTAGGCTGCATCTTTGGATTACTCAATGCTCTTGGTGCCTGTGATTACCATTTTTCCTGCCTCGAATATTAGTGCTGTGGACTTAGGTTCCTTAATTCTTTGAATTAGGGCCGGAAATCTACCTATAAAATACTAAAAAGTAATACTTTTTTTGTACTCACAGTTGTTAGACTTGTTAGCTAGATTATCAAGGTCCAAAGTCTCCTCTTTTTCGTTGTTTTTCGACAATTCTAACAACACAGTTGAGACTACATTTTAGATTTTAGGACCATAAGACTCCTAAATACCATGGTTTCTCAAAAGTTCATTATATTCCTTTAATTAATAATTTGAATATTTAATTACTTTGTCAATCTCCTGAAGTTCCTTCTCTGTATACTCTGCATGCTCAGCCTTCTTCTTTTTCTACCCTCTGCTCGCTGGCTTCATCTCTGGAAATTTTTAAAAAAATTAATGAAAATATGAGAAAAAGATTTATGAACACCCTATACCTTAAAAGCAAATAAAATTCTGATGATTACTGATACAGTAAAAATCCTACGATTATTGTGGTCCTATATTAATAGCACAAAGTCATGTTATATTTTACGCTTAGACGGACAGATTGGCATAAAAATTTATTTGGTATTGTGAGAATTTGATAGGGATTTTATTGAATACATTTTCGCTTCTTATAATTCAATTACTATGTGAAGAGACAGCATATTTTTACATAATAAAGATGACCACAGCTCATCTAATTCAAATAGTAATCATATTTTTTCGAAAAATTTAGATGAATATTTATTTATTATGTAAAGAGTCTTATATAAATTCGGGTCTGTGAATAGGAATTTTTTTCCTTTAGGCCCAATTTTTGCTGATTCTGAAGAGCTAGTCATAAGACCAAAAACAAACTTGCCGTATAAAGTGCTTAAAACACATAAATCATAATACAGCCATAAACTAAAATCAATGTTTAAGAGGATTCAAAGGTATTCAAAAATATTAGTGAAAGCAAAGTATAGATTGATTAGAGCAACAAAGAGAAAGTTTAGAAATTTGAATTGGCAAATCTTTTTATTGATCCTGAGTCTGGTTATCCAGTTGGTACAATATTTGATACTTTCTTGATGGAAAAGAAAAAGGCGTAACTATAACAAATCGAAAATGAATTTGAAGATAAGCTTAAAAACTTATTAAAATCAATGGTATTATAAACTTTAATTAGTCCATGCAAAATACAGGAGATCTTATATTTATGGGGAAACTGTTTTTAACAAAAAAGAGTGAAAATGAATTTTTGGACAAATCAAGAGCCATTCTGTTCGAGAATTTGAGAAGAAATGTTGGAGAATTGAAATGGGACTCAGTTTAGAGAAAAAATTTATTAGGAGAATATTTCGATTCATCTCAATCATAGGAATTCATATAATCCTAGATTATTGATGGGAAGGAGGATGTTTTTAAGAGTTTATTAAATCCTGATAAAGTAAAGGAGACTGCCCGATAGTTGAGCGAAAAATCAATATCAGATAATCTCGATAGATACAGATAATTGACAGAAAAATACGAAACTTAACGCCATAAATCTTTAGAAGAGAAAATTAATGAAAGTCTGCAATTTTATGAATCTCCCTTCACTTAGAGTGATCGTTCTGATGATGATAGAGTTCTTGGATTTAGAATTGATAAAACTTCTAAAGGTGATGAGACTTTATTATCCGAATAAGAAATTAAAGATAGAACTAATTTAAACTTAATTAAAAGAGCATTTATGAAAAAAGAAACCTTAAGACATGAGGCTCACGAGGATAATTATTTTAATGAGGAAGAAACAATATAAGAGTCTGAAAATTATTTCAAAGGATTATTATAAGAACACTAAGTTAAGGCAAATAGAGAAGCCTAAAGTATTGGAAAATCCTTAGGAGATGAGGTAACATTCGAAAAAGTTTAAGACTAACTTGATTTCTTATTATTCAATGCTCCGTAGAATATTAAAAATGCCTTAATCGATAAAGAAAAAAATAAGAATAAAAGATTTTAGCCTGATTTTTTGGGTGAGGAAAAACATGTTAATCTACTATGGGAAAATTTCGAAGCATCTTTTGAAAATATTTTTCCTAATGTAACATTAGATCAAAGTGTCAAAGTTATGAATAATTATTATGAAGAGAAAGGATCTAATGGCTAAGGTTAATTTGCGGGGAAGGATGAATACACAATACAACTTTATAAGGAATTATAACAACCAAAGAATTTAGAATTTTTCAGTCATTACTTGAGAAATGAAATCAGAATGACAAATCAGGCGATAACTTAGGGGATTATGTCTGAAATTACTAATGAGGCTTCTTATATGAACTAAATTAATCACAGAAACCTCTATGATGATGATGATTAAGACTTAGATGAAGTTTAGTAGGATTAAAAGGATTTAGAGGATATTGATAAGACAATTGAGAATGTTAAAAAACAAATATTAAATGAATTTTAGGAAGCGTCATTATTAAAGTATTTGGCAGTTGGAAAGAGAAAATCTGCTAGAGCTTATGTCACGGTTAAGAAGGGTTCAGGAAAAGTATTGATTAACGGTAAGAGCATAATAAACTATTTTACTAATTAATATGATGCAAGAGTAGCTATCAGACCAGCTGAGTTTTCCAAATTGGCTTGTTATATTGATGTGGATGTGTTAGTAAGAGGTGGAAGTGTGTCTGGTTAGGCGGAGGCAATCATGTTAGGATTAGGAAGAGCACTAGTGAAGATGTGTTCATCTTTAAAGCCAGTATTTAGAATATGTAATATAATCTATTAACATAGTGCGATTCACAAAATCCGATCTAAGATTGGTAGAAAGAAAAAAGACTGGGCTCTATAAGGCTCGTGCAAAGTGGCCATACAGTAGAAGATGAAATTTCTATATTATAATTTTATTTTATATTATTTCATTACCTTACCTAGTATGAAAGAAAAAACAAAGGGTTGTCCAGCATTTTTATAAAAGTTAAAACAAATTCTAATCCTATTCGATAGTTTTAAATTTAATTATATAGTCTGAGGAATATGCCGATATATGTCATTGGAGAACAGAAAATGAATTTATAATAAAAAATAGAGAATAGTTTACAGAGTTTGTCATTTGTAAGAACTTTATCCATTAATCATTTGCTAGTTTTTAAAGGTATAATTTTGTTATATAAGATAATTGAATAATTATAAGTTTAGATCCTTCAAAAATAAGGATGGTTCCATAGTTGTTCAGAGTAAATTTTTCTCTTAATCATATATTGATTTTAAAATGATGATTGATAAGAAAACTTTGAATAAAAATGAACTTTTATAAGTGTAATATGAACATGAATGTCTAAAATCATAAATTATAGGATTAAAAAGTTAATAAAAGCAATTATAAGATTAATTAAATGAACAAATTTAACATTATTAGATGTTGTAGAAGATATTATTTAAACTGAATTATAAAATTTTATCACTTTTAGTCAATATGTTTAGGAGTAGATAAAAGAATATAAAATTGATAATGAAGTTCAGCAAAGGGCAATCTTCCTGTGAAGCAAGTTATAATATCAAATATATTAGAGATAAGTTTAATTGAGTTTTTATAAAAGACTATCCATACGAATGAAATATATGAAAAAATGTTCTTATAATTGCAATCGAATCCATAGTCATAAATATCGTATTAAAATATTTAATTAGATCCCCAATAAGTTGGTTGTTTAAGTTAATAAATGATGATGAAATGTTTAACATATGATTTTTATTTATGTATTATATAAGTTTTTGTAAGCAAATAAATAATTCATCTTTTAGCTTAATTAAGCATGTTCCTTAAATTGTTAATCTTGCTATCTAAATCCACGTTTTTACTTATATATTGGTTTTTATTCACTTAATTTTTTGTTGTTGGATTCTAAGCAGAATAATTAGTTCTTGGTTTTTATTATTATTGTTATTATTAGTAATTTTAGCGATTTTGTAAAGGAGATTTATTATAAGTGGAAGGTTTATTATTTATCGGGACTCTTTAACTAGGAGAAACTTTATGATGCTAAATCTGTGGTTTTTACTGAGTAACTGGTCGAACAGGTGAGGGCTTTCTAATGAAATTATTTTTAACATTTGATGGGGATTAATTAAAAATTTATCTCTACCCATTTTGCTTGGTCTAATTATTTATATTAAAGTATTACTGAGTTTTATGTTGAATTCCTGGAGTTCTTACTCAAGTTTGGGGAAGCATTAACAGAGGCAGGTTTATTAGGCATGGAATAGTTTGATTTTCTGCTACCATTCGACTGATTGCTGTAAGGAGAATACAATCTATCAGTTACCCCCTTATAGTTGAACTTTTTCATTGATGACTATAATTCATTTTCTAATTATGTAATCCTCCTCTTTTAAATTGCATCCTATTTCCTAAAAAAGTCCATTTACTAATTAAGACCTTCAATTTCCTTTTCTAGTTTGGAGATATATTTTAGTTATTTTTATATCTAATTCTCCTCCTCTTAATTCATATGCTGAATATGTTCTTTAATTCTTTTGTCCACATCAGATTTTCCCAATAAAGCAGTAAGTTCTTTTTTAAACGCATTTAGCTTTGATACAAATGATTGCATACCTCCGCTCCTTACATAGCCAACTCTTAGTTTCTCTGTATTAAGGTAGATTCTAATTTGTTGATTTTATCTTAACTTTCTTTTTGTAAGGTTTGCATTTGCTAATTCAAATTTTCATAATCTCTTATCAATTGATCAACTTCGAGGGCTCCTTTCTTTTGAATTAAGGCTTCCTCTAATCTTTTTATTTTAGCCTTCAATAGTTCATTTTCATTCTTTACAGAATCTCCTCCCATAATATTAGTTTTCGATTTATTGAACGAATCTCTAGAGGCTTAATTTTTAATACTTTATACCCTAAAATTCTTCACTATTTCTATTCTTATAATCGTTAAGTTCTGTTCTCATAAATTCTATCTTACTCATTAATTTGGATTAATCAATCTAATCTTCATAATTTAAGGCTAAGGGATAATGAACTTTTTCAAATTCATTCTAATATGAAAGAATGAGATATCGTTTATTATTTTTCGTATTTGAACTATTGGTTTTGTAAGATTATCCTGACTCAGACAGTTTTTAAGACTTTAAGTTTTCTAAATCTTAGAAGGTCAATACTTCATAAAAAACCTTATTTAATTTATTATTACATTTTCATTTTGTTTCATAATAGCACTTTACAGCATGTTAAGGAATATTGAAAATTTCCTTGGGTTACCTGTTTTCTTAGTTATCTCTTCAATGTAATCTGATGTATATGTATTTTTCCAAAATTTAGCATCATATTTTGCCTCCAACTCAATACTTAATAATCTGTCTGATGCATTAACACTCAACTTATATTCCTATCCATGTAGAACTATCTCTACTTACCGTTATACTTTTATATTATCCATTCTAAAAAATTAAATATGAATATATTTTTTTTTAGAATAATTATAATCACAACTGTAATCCTTGATAATTTATGATATTGAACTAAGGAAGGCCATTATCGAAGCTTTTTTCTTTTTACAATTAGTATAGTTTCTTCTTGTGAAATATTTATGAGAAAGGAACATGAGGTTATTCTCCACGAAGAAACTCTACTAGCTAGTGCCTCTTGAATTCCGATTTATTTTTTAGGTTCATAGATAATTTTTTATTGCTATGAATTTTCGTTTCAAAATCCTTATGAGATGAGATGTCTAATGGATTCAATCTGTGAGAAATTGAAGGAAGTTATTGCTAAAAAGTTGGTTTCTTTAATCTAACTGATAAATTAACATTTTTCTTTTCAGGCAATTTGAATCTAGCTGCATATAATGAGATTTCCCCAGATGATTAATCTATTGTATTGTAATTCTAAATATTATTTCTTTGTAGAATCGATTTCAGATAAAGTATCTATTTTAGTTTTTTATTTTCGAGGTTAGATGATGACTAATTAGTAGTACTCATAGAGTTGATGTTAAAAATTTTTTTTAATAATATTTTTCAATTTTATTTTAGAGTACCTGTAAGTTCTTCCTCGAGTTCATTATCTAAACTATTTAATTTACTTCTAATCAGCGTTTATTTCATTCCTCTACCAAATTCCTATGCACATCTTTAGAGATTTTTATAAAAATATACCTATGCAAGAAAACAAAATCCATAGAAACAAGGCCTATTCCAATTGTCGTTGTTACTCCTATAATTACCTTAGTGTAAATATCAATCCCTTTTTGTTAGAGTGTCTAATCATCAGTTGTTATAAGGAAAAATAATGTTTTTGTCAAGATATACACTTAAACAACACTTATCAAACCAGCATAGCCATATAAATAATTATTATTTTCTTAATTAACCTTTCATAATTTATATAAATACTCCAGTGTACCCTAAGAAAAAACTAACAAACTGAATTATGAGGACAAACCCATCCAGAGCAAAGTAATACCATGGATTGTAATAATCTTAAAAGAAGAAAAATGTTATAAATGAGCACAATGAAATCTGGAAATATAGTTTCAACAGCGCATTGAAATATGAATAATTTTTATATTGTTCTAAAATAATTGAATTAATATTACTTTATGCCTCTAAGGCTGCACCTACTTTCATGATATTTTTATAAATAAAAGTTTCGTAAAATCTATTGTAGCAAATAATTGTCAATAACAGTATGAGACCTGAATATATTAAATAAAAATAGTTAAATAATTGAACGACTAAAATGTGACTCAATCCTATGAAACGAACACAAGTCGCCAAATATGTGCATAATTCTATAGACATGAATGCAAATAACTCAAGTACATTAGATAGGAGGATCTTGAGAATATGAATTATTAATACGGCATGCCAAGCGTAATAGCAATCAGATATCTAGAATACAAATAGGATAACCCATTTGTAATAATCATCTAGCTATCTGCCAGGGTTATCTGATATTGCAGGTTCCGATTCGATATCTTTTAGCAACTCAGGATACTTGTAAAAACATCTGCAAGGAAAAGCAGAAATAAAAACACTAATTAGATATTAATGAGCACAAAGATTACTGTAGGGGCCTTGTTTTCGATCCAGTCTCTAAAGTCCATATTAAAAATTAAAAAAAAAATAAACAAAATGAAATTTAAATTAAATTGTTTTATTTTTTTAAATATACTTATGGAATACTCATCTTGCAGAAATAACTAAATCATCAATCTTTAATATCATTCTTACACATTCTGTTGATAATGATAAAGCACTCTATGTGACTAAAATTGGCTAGATTACTTATTCACTTGTAATGTCATCATTTATATTGTTCTAATTTTAGAGATATAAATATACCTTTCTCATACTAATTCCTGCTTTATGACTGCCCTTATCATGTCTATTTCTCAAATCAGTAACAACTTAAATGGGATTCAATCCTAATATTAAAATATAATTATAACCTGCATTCTCAGCCAATGTATAGGGGATAACCTCTAAAGCATCAGCATAAGCTCTAACACACATAGATTCAACTCCATGGAGAGTCTTAGCAAACTAAGCTAATTTTTATGACAAGAATATCTCTGGAGCACCACCTCCTGGGATGAGTCCTCTACTTTTAACTAAGCTTCTAACAACACATAAGGCATCATGGATGGATCTCTCAGCTTCATCCAAAACAAGTTAATTTGATCCTCTGCATAAAATTGTAACTGCTCTTGATTTAGCAGGAACTCCAGTTATTCTTAATATTTTAGACTCATCAGATAAAAAGACGGTTTCAACTTTATCTGCCTTTCCTAATTTATCTGCTGTCAATTAATCAATATGAGCTACTGGTGTTAAATCAAGAGTCTAAAATATAAATAATTATTACTTTTGAAATAAATTCAATATCATCTCTCTCAACATCTCTAACAACCATAATTCCCTTCTTAGCCAAGAAATGGAGAGATAAGTCATTTACGGCATCTCTTAAAATTGATTTTTGAATCAACAAAACATTTGCTCCTGAGGCAATAATCTTTTTTACTAACTCTAAAATGTATTTTCTCTCTTCCTTCAATATTTTATCCATTTCATTGTAGTCTTTGATAGCAATTTGATTTTCAACGTCAGTTTTGGGTGCTGATAAACAAAATTACAATAAAGCTATCTTGGCGCCATCTATCTTTTAAGGTCCACCTGCAGATGAGGATGCTTTTTAATTTGTGAAAACGAGACCCTCAACTAATTCTGTATCATCTATTGTTCCTCCGAGTTTCTTAACAACCTTGATGTCTCTTAAGTCAACATTAGTCTCCCCTTTGCCAAGAATTCTCAACACAGCCTCGACTGCGATTGGTGCCAACTATGTGCTGTTGGCAGAGACAACCTTTGAGGACAAGGCAGTCGTAACACATTCTATAAGTGATTATTTGTCATCAAGATCAACTTTGGTTTTGATTTATTCTAGAAACTCCATTGCCTTATTGAACGCAATTTAATATCCCTCCGAAATTGTGGTGGGATGAATTCCTTTCTCTAGGAGTAATTCGCAAGCTCTTAAGAGGGCTCCTGCAATCACGACAACGGATGTTGTGCCATCACCAGCTTCAATATCTTAGGCTTTTGAGATCTCGACTAGCTATTTTTAAAATTTAATTTCTTTTTTAAAATTAATTACCATTTTTGCTGTTGGATGTACCAAATTCATTTACTTTAAGATGGTGGCTCCATCATTTGTGATTAAGACCTCACCTTTAGGATCTTAAATCATCTTATCCATTCCTCTTGGACCGAGACTTGTTCTTACAGTATCAGCGACAGCTAAAAATTTTTAATAAACAATCTTACCTTTAGCTGCTTAGATGTTATTCTTTCTAATGTCTTGACTCTTTTCACTTTTTGTGAATGTGTTTTATTTTCCTTCGCTCATAATAATTATTTGTTTTTTTTAATTTATGATCAAATCTCAAAAAGAAACAAATCGATTTAGTTAATGTACACTTTATTATAATTTTCAATAATCAGGCTCTGTTGGGGTACAAGAACACTCTTAATGTGGATCCAATAGCTCTTGGTGGTAAATTGTGTCCGAATCTTGCGATGACAACTCCATTATCTCCATGTGATCTGCTGATTCTTCCCCAAATTGCCTAAAAATTTTTTTTTCTTAATCATACTCTGTATTTGGTGTTATTCTTCAAAGTATGTGCCTTGTAGATGTATGCAACTCGCTTTCCCTAATAGAATCTAGTTGTGTGTGCATCATTCACACCTTGGATTTTAAGCAATGCTTAATTTTCATTCTAATTAACCTTAGATCTTCTAAATCCGGTGAAGATAGCCTTAACCCATAATCTATAGCATTTCACAAAAGAAAATACCTAACTGGAGCTCTTGTCAATCTCTTGTGGGTTTTTTTAACATCTTTTGATTGAGCTGAGGTTCCTTAGGCTTTAGTTGATTTCATTTTTAAATCTTTATTATATTTAATTTAAATTTATTCATATAAATGGATTAATTTCTTTCACCTTTTCAAATAATTAATGATATCTCTCTAACCCTTTTATGTCCTCCTTTGTAGGCACTTAGATCAATACAACTGATGTTGGTTTCTTAGTTTATGCTGCAGCTCCTAATGAAAATATTAATTCTTAATATTACCTAACTCTAATCTACTTCTAACATAGCAATATGGAATGCCTAATTCTTCGCATTATAATGGTAAATGACTCAACACATCAACTGGACTAATATCTGCAGCAAATATAACAATTCTTTGAATTAATTTATTTCTTAAAAAATACCCTAAAGTTTTCTTTCGTAATGCTTTTCCAACTTCCTTGACGCCTCTCTTTATATGTTTAATTCCTATTTCTAAATATAATTAATAAAATTTTAATGATTTCTAAATATATGGATATAATTTATGTGATTGTATTTTTACTTACATCTAGTGATGAATTTAAGTAATGATGATCTGAGTTTATCATTGCATATAGGGTTGGCTATTGGGGAAACATAAAATTCTTGGGTCTATTCAGCTTCAGCCATTAATTAATTATAAAAATTTAATAATATATCACTTCCTACTCATTCTCTTTAGGTGTTTTCTAAGACGTGCTTACTTTCCTATTCTCTTGACCTTTTTTTATTTGATTCCCTTCTTAAAAACATTCCTCCTCTCTATTTAAGGTGTCTCTATCTCCTCAGCGATCTCTTGATTGGTATCAACATTTTTTGATATGGCTTTTTTTATCTATTCTAATAATCTCTATTATTTCTCCTCAGAAACTTATTTGCTTGTAATCATTTATTAGATTTTCTTCCCTTAGGCTTTTAGTTCTTTCTCTGTTTCATTCTTCACAAATACTGCCTATTTAACCAATCCTGATTGAACGATTTCCTTTATTTCCTTAACTAATCCTGTGTTAGAGTTTCTTCCCTTGTTTTCTAATTTATCAAATGCCTACTATGCTAAACGATAAAATTCTTATTCTCTCTTAATATCATCATTTATATTCGCCTTGTATTAAGAACATTCAACAACTATGGCATCTGGTCGAGATTCTTGCAGCATACTAATCCTAGCTTGTATTATTTTCCCCTTATCGACATGCTTTTGTTATGTTGCAGGTTTTTATTCCGTCTACTCTCCTTTGAACACAATTTAGCTTTTAATTTTATTCATATAAAATGAAGACTAAAAAGTCAATAGAGTTAATGGATAGCCCCATCAAGAATCCTCATCAGAAAACAGGTTCAACCTTTTATTCAGAACAAAACAAATTTCGCCCATTCAAATTGTTGCCTAGTCCAACAAAAAAAAGTTACACTGAGCAATCTACTTTTCGCGAGTTGCATTTCAAAAAAGAAAATAGGAAATTAAGAGAAAAGCTATTCGAATAGAGTTTTGATGAAAAGCAGCACCAGGATGATGAGATTGAATACAAGGCGAGAACAATCACTCCTCATACTACCCAAGCATCCAATATCTATAGAGAAATATATAGAAAGATTGATGATGTTTTAGAGAAGAAATAGATCTATGGTACTATGAGATCAACCTTGTATTCCTCAATGCTATAAAAATCAGAGTCAGATGTAATTATAAAATAAAATAATAATAAAAGTAACTTTTACCCAGAAAACTTGGTATGATTCGTCCATAAAATAAAAAAATATTAGATGCATCTAATTATAGGATGGGCGACAAGTATGCAAAAGTCTTAGTTGAAGGAGTAAAACACCATTCTGACTTTTATGAGTTAGTAAATTTAAAAAATAACAATCTTACTAGCGTAATAGGCGAATAACTATAATCGTATTAATTATTAATTTTTATTGTAAGACTTATTCCAACTAAGGTCAAATAGCTTGATCTCGAAGGCAACAGTTTAGGCAATCAGTAGAAATCAAGTGAGTTTTTAAAATCTCTAAATACAAGATTTGGATAGTAATATTAATATATTATCAAGATTACAATTTTTAAATTTAGAAAATAACAGATTTAATGATATAAGTGCGAGATGCTTATTTATTTCAATTCAAGAGAACCCTAAAATTACACGACTAAACTTATCTAGGAATTAATTAACCGACTCATGCACAATAGATCTTAGAGATTTATTGATTAAAAATAATACCATCATTGAATTATACCTACATTGGAATAGACTTCACAGTTAAGGAGGTACATATTAAACTTTCCATTTAAGGATTTAATATTTTATAGGGATTGTCACAGAATTAAACACTAAAGGTCTTAGATTTGAGTTACAATCAGCTTGGAGTATCTAAAGACGAATTAAATTAGAAAAAATATAATCCTATATAGTGGGGAGAGTATTTGGGATAAAAATCATGTTCACTTATTCACCTTGATATAAGTAATAATCAATTTAGTGTCCAAATTGCTGAAAGCATTTCAAAAAATTTAGAATAGAACCACAATCTTTATGGATTTCACTACAGTGGAAACTCAAACACCTAGATTGATTATATGGGCTTCTTAATAACATAATAGTAGATGCCCATCCATGATTAGGATCTAGAATCAATAATATTAAAAAAGGATGATGATTTTCAAACTCAAACACCAGGGGCATTAAATCATAGGCGAATAAACAGCGTATTTCCTCTTAAGGCGTAAACTCATAATTAGAATGAAATATGTTGGATTTGTGATGGATGGGTTGAATATTAATTTGCATGGTCACCAGGTCACATTGATATGAAGAAGGAGCCTATCTACATACATTTGAGCCATGAAAGATTCGCACCAATCAAAATGGAACCTTTAGATGAAGAATGTGGTCCATCGCCATTATCGTTAAAACAAAGTCATAAATAAAAAATTTGGGTAGTTTCAAGGATGGTACCATCGAAATAGAAAATATCTTTTTTCTTTAGCTCCCCACTGTTGCGTTAGTGTGCGGTTTCAGCTAAATATTCAATAATCCCAGTTCCTTTAGAGGAATAGAGTAAAAAAGTTTTGTTCTACACAATCAATGGAAATGTCATTAAACTTAATAGACCCAAATAATATAACCAAATATCACTATAAAATTCATAAATCATAGATGAATTCTCCCATGAACCCAATGTATAGTGCCAACCAAGACTTAAAGAGTCAAAATTATTAGAAATCGAGATAGAATAAGAAGAAGATGCTGTCATAGAATTAGAGGATTTCTTCAAGGACTGTCATAGAGACAATGATGATGACTACATCTAATGTTTTGATACAGATTGGCTCAAATCCAGCATTCCCAAATTGCTTAAAGATGATTAAGAAGATGTAAAATCTTATCTGAGACACATCTACAAGGATTTGGTATCGGCCTACAAATACATGAGTGCAGTTAGCCCTTCAGGTGATATATGGTGCATACCCTTAAATTAATATACAGAGATTTTTTAGTGTGTTATTGATAAGAATTATTTTTAAAAAGATTTGGATATAATATTCAAATAATGTACCTCTAAATACAACAGTGAGACCAGAAATACTACAGCCCATGCTCTAATAAGATATTAATTCATGGAAATACTTGTCAGAGTGGCTCTAGATAAACATAAAGCACTTAGTCCACTAGAAGCTGTGCAAAAATTATATGAAAATGATGGATTATAAAAAAAAATAGAATCAATACCAGAACCATAATTATGGAGAGATGATTTATATTGGAGCAGAGAGTGCAATAAGATAATCTAGTAAAATATGACAGCCTTGAAACAATTATTTGAGATATGTGTTAATCTAAGACAACTATCATATTTCACAACAAAATAATTTGTCACTCCGTCCTCATTTAAGGAGCTGTTCAATAGAGCTAAGTTAATTAATGATAGTAATTATGAAAGAAATGTGTTTGTTGGATATGCATTATCGATGCAATTAAATCCTGATGAGATTGGTTCTGATAGATCTATGCAGATGAACTTTTATGAGTTTGTGGAAGCTTTAGCCCGTGTTGCTGAGAAGATTGGATCATAAAAAGCAAAGATAACCTCTGAAATTTTGGCTTTTAGAATTTAGTAACTGATTCAGACTCTATGTTAATATTATGAAATTGTGGTATAATAAGAATAGAGGCAGCCTGCACCCAATTTCTAGAGGATATTATAAAAGAAAAGGACTACATTTCTTTAATCGAATGCTAATTATGTATTATATGAGATGGATGGAAGTCCACGACTGGATGAATGAATTTCTATTTTTTTTGTTATTTTTTAAAAAAAACAAAAACAAAACAATATATCATTTTTTGGGTTTCTTTACAGCTGGTTTGTCTTCATCATCATCTTCTTCATCCTCTTCTGGTTCATCATCATCATCTTAATCGAAGTCTTCATCTTCTTCGTCATCGTTAGCACCATCATCATCATCATCCTGTAAAAAAAAATAATTAAAAATATTTACATCAGTGTATTGCATTTCTTCACCCTTTTCATCCTTATTGTCTAGCACCTTAAGATTTGGTAGGAGTTTGAAAACTTTCTAATGATAATTTGGTAACGAAGCAATTGGATTGTCTGATAGATCCAACTATTATAGGTTTGTTAACTCTTTGAGTGGCTCAAGTTCCTAAAAGATTAATTTCTATTGATACCTCAAATGTCTTGATTTGATTTTCTGCCAAACTTAGGCAAACAAGCTTTTTAAAGTTTGTTCCAATGTACTTGACAGCACCACCATCTAATGAATTTGTTTCAAGCAACAAGTTCTCTAGGTTTGCAATTTTAGGAAATCCATCTAATGTTTTGAGGCTGCAGTTTGTAAGGGCCAAACTCGATAATTCAGGATAATGAGAAAATAGTGCGGCAATCTCAGGGGTGAATTTCTCAATCTTAATATCATCTATCTCTAGGTCCTAGACTTCATCCTAGTTATCAGCCTATGATGTGATCTCATTCTTTAGTTTTTGAAGAATGCTCATTATGATATTTTGATTTAATTTAAATTATTAAATTTTGTGGTAAACCAATCAAAATTAAATATTGCGAATTAAAATAAACTAATAAAATTTTATTAAACATGAAAAAATATTATAAGACCAAAATTTCATTTCTTAACTTTCTTCTTCTATTAATAATCCACTTGAGCAGATGATTTATCTCTCCCTATTGTTATTACATCCCCTGTGATTTATGATGGTATATTATGGTCATCTATATTATCAATCTAATAATTTGTCTTTCCCCTCTTTTATATTATCTTGTTATCATTTGAGATTTATTTTTTCGGTCTATCCTAAACAATCTATCCTTCAATTAATCCTTTGAAAAATGTCTTCATCTTTCTCATAGCCTTGTTAAATAATGGTAATATTTAACTCACATCCATACTTAATTACTCACTTGTTTAATCAACAGATTTATTCTAACAACCCATAGATAATAGTATTGCTGCTTATGTCCTACTCATTCTAATTGATTTTCCACACTTATGCAAAAAGAACAATCTAGATAGAAATAATTTAATACTTGGTGATGATTGGAAGAATATCCAATATGAGATAAAAATCGGACATGCTTTTGCAATAATTATCTAGTCTTTGATAATCTGATAATGTTATCTATTACAATAGTTCTTCTTTAGTTATGATATTGTCATCTTTATCTATTTCTATGTCATTATCCTGATCTCCTAATGTTACATTAGATTTAAGAATATCAATGCACATAAATTGTTCCAACTCTTTGAAATCATAAGATAACAAACTAACAAATCTTGTCATAAAATCCTTTGTAAACGCTTAGCAAGTCCTATCTATTTCATTATGAAGCGATTTCAAAAAATATACATGTATACTCTCCAGTTGTATCGTTTTTTCTCAAACTTAAAAATTAAAAAATATTAATACCTTAAATATGTGGGAACAAATCCATTCTTATCCCAAAATTTATGTAATTCTTTAGTTAAACCAAATGAAACACCTATATAATCAATTTCAGGAGCAATAACTTCAGTTAATCTCTTAAGTAGAGGATGTAATTTCTTTTTCTAATTTAACTCAGATTTATCTTCAATAGGTTGAGTTTCTCTAAAATCTATATGCACCATATTTTATATATTGGGATCAATTATTTCGTTCTTAAAGAACTTTCCCAATAATTCTATACTCTTTGAGCCATATCCCATCTTTTATGCATTTGGATGAGTTGCTATTCTAATAATTCTAACTCCAGAATATTATGGGAAAGTGCTATCAAGATAATATTTGCTCAATGTCCAAGGAATTAGATCTCCTGAAGGTTTTTAAGCATTTGTATTTTACTCCACTAAATTCTATGGAATAGCCCCTTCAAAACAAACTTGAACAGCACACAAGATATCGGGTAAAGATTCTATGATATATTAATAAATTACTATCCTATGGAAGTGGTCCTAACAAAACAAACACTGCATGAGCTGGGGCATCTGAAAGTAATTGCAAATCATTTGGGGAATTCTTATAATGCGATGAAATGAATAGTGACATGAGATTGTATAAAAACTTCTCGCTTGCTTTTTAATAAGCGAATAATGTATCCCTATTTACTAGATACAATTCACAATCTTGGGGATGAGGAAGTCCACCTTAAATTTTAACAGCTTCTGTAGCATCTAATAACAATAATTCATAAAGCCATTTCTCAATTGGATCATTTTATCCATATCTGATTGGATCGTTCATAGTTACTTCCTTTAATATCCTGCCATTCTATTACTGCTTCTATTCTCTCAACTTTTAAATGAGTTTTAAACTTAGAGCTATTCATAAAAACAAATAAATACATCTTCCAGTTCCTTCATAACCATTTATAGTTGAAGACATTACTAACGTGAATGGACCTATCATAGATTATACAAATTATAATGGGATTGCAGCAGCTTCATCACAAAATACAAGATCTGTGTGATTAACAACTTTTGTAAAATCCTATGGTAATATATATTGAACAAATTATCTATGAGTTTTACTGATGTTAACTCTAACTACGGCCTTATTGAAATCTATATTTGTAGATTAAATAATTTCAAAGTGCTAGTTCTGTTTATAATCTAGCAATTCTAATGATTAAGTCAAAAACTCAAAAAATGTATTCAAATTTTCTGGAGTGGGTGATGTAACAAATATATTGCTAAAACCCATTTTGATTGCTGCAGCTGCTGCCATACCAATAGCAGCTGATTTTCCTCTTCCCCTTCCTGCTTAAATATTAATAGTATATTTGAAGACCTTCTCATTTAATGAATCAATTAGAGACATAATTATCTTAGCTTAATCAAGTGTTTTACACGACTTTATTAATTTTTGAGCTATTTCATTATTAGGTACAGAGTTAGCTAAATCAACAATCTTCTTTTGAGTTATATCATCAACTTAGGGTATATGTTCCAATGATGCTATAGTTGACGAAACTGGTAAAATATTTAACTCATCATCAATAAATAGGCATCTATCACATTTTGATAAAGAGAGTATGAATCTTTCATTAAACCTTGGTTAGACTTCCTAAAATTAATGTGTTCTTAATCTTGAGTGAACATCCATTGTTAAGGAATATAATTATTTTAGTGAACTCATAGTTTTAATTAGGAATATAATAACTCCTCCTCCCTGAACAGTCTCAACAGTCCTGCATAAAATATTTGGTGTTATTCCTTCAAAATCTTGAAGAATAAGCATATTAAAAGTGTTTCCTAATATTTTTTGTGTTTCAGCATAATAACAATATCTAATCTGATTGGATGATAAAAATAATGTGAATGGTTCGCTCAGGTCTAATTGTTATTATAATTGTTTCTATTTTAATTCCTTCTCTCTTTTCCTTTAATGTGTGGTGAATCCAAGGTCTTTTTTATAGCACCATAAAACTTTAGGCTTTAAATTCAATGATTATTTAGTCATCATCTAATGAATATTAACCACCTAATCTCGTCCCTTATCTCCTATGATAACGAAGATGGATCTATAATTCTGATTAACTGAGTTTTGAAGTAAAATCTAAATTTTTGGGTCAATTTTTTTCTTCATTCACAATTAAAATATAATAATATTTTATAAATTAGGGAAAATGGAATATTTATATTTTTTTCATCATTTTTTAATCATACTTTATCATAAAGTTAAAACTATTTACGATAATCTCATTAACACACATCACCTACTTACAATTGTATTATTAATTATTCACATAATTTGATATGAAATATATCATTATTTCTTTAGCGATACTTTTTTTAGTACTCAATTACTTTGATTTAATCTAAACAACATAATCTTTGAGATTAAAAAGACATGATATATCAGGATATAAAAGATCAGATCAAGACTGTTCCAATAAATGCACAGATTAGAATGGTGTAAATTGTGGTTAGAATTGGGTTAACTGTTGTTAGTAGTCTCATTGTATATCATCTTGGATGGGAAGTTATTGTGATGTATTTCAGCCAATATTAGGATGTACAGATTAACAGTGAATAATAATTTTAATTTTGTTTTATATTCATAAAATGAGAAAGTTCTATATAAGCCTTCTTCTTATAGTCGTTGTACTTTTTATGATCTAAGTTCAGCCATAAGGTAACAATCCAATATATATTAAGATCAATTACTAAGAAAATTGAGACATCAAAATAATCACAATATAGATGCAGGATATACGGCAGAAAATTCTGATTGTTAAAAGAAATGTACAGACGTTGAGGGTGAGAATTGTGGGAAGCAATGGTAAAATTGCTGCTATCCTGGCTCATGTGATAAAGGGTTTTTTTCGGATGTTTGTTCAAAGCGAAAACCTGTTTTGGGTTGTACTTCAGCATGAAATATATCATTTAATAATTCTTAAATCAAAAGAAATGTTAAAATTAGCATGATTCCGACATTTACTTCTAACAACAGGTGGCTTCTACCAAGGCAAATCCAAAGTAGGTAGCACATACCTCCCATACTTGAATAATTCGTGAACAAACCAGGTTAGTGTTTTCTCCCTATTAACAACGTATACAAGTATCAGCATATTCTCCTATTTAAGATCCTTGTTCTATTCAGCCAAAAAATCAACATTAAATTCCACAGTATAGTCCTCAAAGTCAAGCACATTATCCTCTGAAACTTCATATTCTTAGGTTGACAATGCACATTTCTTGTTATTAATGTCATAAAGATATCTCGATCCATCAACTATGGCAATTTTGAGGCAATATGACCCAGGCACTATATGATTCATTTATTCAAATTTAATCTTAATTGATTTTGCCCCATCAGGAATTTAATTCTACGATTCATCAGGTTTCCTTGATCGAAATGTTCTCGATTAGGATTTGTTTTGCATAGTCTTATCTAACTAAGATTCATCTTGAGCCTTCAAATCCTTGTATAAGTTGTATACAGGCAATGAGGATGCCTTCTGATCCTATAACATCAGCAAGAAATCAATTTGAATTTCTGACTTCTTCATTTTGTTCTAATCAAATGGAGGACTCTAACCAGGTGGAGATAGCATATTTACTGAATATGCTCCTAGTTTAAGTTTTTAGTTTTCATCAAATAAGGGAACTGCTAGCCATCCAAATAAGTCTTTATGATCTTTAAAAAATCCCATAAACAACATACAGTCGTCTATTTTCATGTTTTGAAGGAATTCTAATTAGAGCGAAAATTCGTGTTTAGTTTTGAACATAATCTCATTTCCATCACTAGATGTTGGATTTAATTCCAAAAGGGCCATCTGAGGCTATCCATCTAGATTTTCGAGCATCTTAGCTCCTAAAAATATTCCCAATTTAAGTTTTATATCATTAAAGAGTTGGGTTTATGACAATCTAACCAATTTAAAAATTAAAGTTGTCTACACAAACGAACTTCTATTAGCGCTATCTTCTTGAGGGGTATCAGCTTATGATCGTTATGATGGTTTAAATAACTTTTATGAAAATCTAGATGTTGCGCTAGGCTATTCTCCTTGCGATTATTTGGTGAACCTGCTTCTAGATTGATTTAATTTCGATGTTCTCGATTATTCACCCGAGTTATCCGTCTTTAATTCAGAGCCTCTCTTTTCATTATCTTATTAAGGTTTTAGATAAATATCTTAAATTTCTGCCAACAATGCTGTATGAGCAGTTGTATGAACATGCATATCAGGCATATTATACTCATTTTCAATAATGATAACATCTGTTGAATCTAAGATTGGATCAAAGGGCAAGCATATTCTACCATAAATTAAAGTGCTATTTACATAAGGTAGTGGCTATTTAAATATTAAATTAGGATTAATTGCTTTATTATACAAAGGAATTCTAAACTTGCCAACTATTAGCATATTTTCATCATTGAATAATCTTAACATACTCCATCCAATAACCATAGGACTATCCTATTAATATCCCCATAATTCTATAAACATAAATGTATCAGCTTAAGGTTCCATATCTCTCATTAATTCTCTTTCAAAAAATACCACCTTATTAGTTCTATAAGTCTCAAAAGAACTCCTTGCATCTTTAGTCTATTTGTAAGGATACATATCGCTTCCTTTCCTAAATACTCCAAAATTGATTCTTGCTGAATGGTATTGTATTTGTAAATTACTAACATAATCGAAAAAAAGCACAAACCCTTCACTTGGGGAAAAGTGAACAGCCCTCGCAGATCGATCATATAAATTAACATTTTTCACAAGGTTCTTTCTATACTTTTCCTCCTTAGCGATTGCATCTGATACTTTTTTATCAAATATTGCTTTCTCAATAGCTGCTCTTAATTTTTGAAGATCCTTATATTATTATAGAAAGTGTGCATGTTCATGAGTCCTAGGATCCAATCTGCTCATTTGTAATAATAACTCAGCTTCTTAATTTCTCAGATAATCCAAAGTTAATTCATCGGGATTAGTCGAATCAGATTTTTCCTTATTTTAAATTACCTAGGGTATTGCACTTTTTGACAATTAAAGCAGATCATCCTTAAAGGTTTATGGTAGATAATCAAAAATGGGATGTGAACTGATTCTTGAGATATTTGGACCTTCATTATAATGCACACCTCCATTAAATGAAGGCTATGAGTAGGAAACATTATGCTATTAATGAAAACTATTATTTTGGCTTTAACTATAAGGTATCCTATTAAATTATTGTTATTAATTAGGGTATTAATTTATCTATTGATGAGGATTCCTAAGAGTTTTCTCTAAATTATTAAGATTAAGTAGAAAATTGGGATCTGTACCTCCAGCTCTAAAATAATCTTACCTTAATTAATCTATATCATTAAGATATGACATTTCAGATGCTTTTGGGATTTAATTACCATCTTTTATTTCTTCTATTGGCAAAATTAATTTAGTATCTCCTTAATTATATTATTCCAATTATTCTCTTAGTTTTGTTAGAGTTTCTAATTTTTATCTAGGAACTTTAGACATTGCTCCCTTGTATAGATATTTAACGGAATTATAGAGATTTTCTCCTGTTCCAGCATTTAGTACCTCATCTTAATCCTATAATAATAATGAATCTGCTTATTATGATTTTAAGAGTTACAATTTTGCTTCATCTTAGTGTAATTTACTTATCGCTGCCTTATAGTTGTTATTACTAGATGTATCCATCAACACTGATAAACCAGCACTCTAAAAGGTGTTAGGATTAACTAGGTCTCTTTCAAATTTAGATTTTTCAGTTTAGATTTATTCACTCATCAATTTAAATTTTAAAATTTATTCTCTCTTCTTATATTGATCCTGCAGGCTTTGCCCCTTTTCTGTCATAAGTTTATCATTAAGCATGTGAAATTCCCTATATTATGATAAGTTTGCTAAAAATGCTTTCTCCTTCATATGGGTGGCAACTCTCTATGATTTAAGGTTCTAAAGGAAGTATTTTTTCTCAATTTCAACAGGTGACGGGAATTTCATGCCACCCTTATCTAATTTGTTAATTTCTAAATCTATTCTTTAAATATCCTTTTCAAATTATGCTTGCATAATGTGGGTCTAAGACAGCTATTTGAATAGATCAATAGCTGATGAGTCGTGATCTGTTAGGCGCGGTTACAACATAATTATATAATTTAATTGTTCATTTTATCTATTTTATTTCGTGTCTCTATTATCTTAATAGTCTCTCCTCCTCTTCATCATCTTTCTCGAATTCTTCAATTGGAACATCAATGAAATCATCCTCATCTCTAGATGGCTATTCAATGGATGAATTAGTCATTTAATTAATAGATTTCTTGGGCTTGAACTTAATTCTGATATTTTTCCTTTAGAAATCCTAATCATACACATCCATCTTCTGACTTTACATGGATTTATTCAAAAGTTCGTATTATTACTAATATAGAATATTTATTTACCTCCTCTTATAATTTCAATAATTTCTCCTTCAAGACTTCCAATATTTGTGGGAACCCTTTTTAAACTGACACTCCCAATTTCTTTAGATTTCTCTTAATCCATGTCTACAACTTGTTACTGAGAAGATTGGATTGGGTAGCCTTCTCTTCAACTTCTAAAACCATCTTATCTTATTCTGACAAATCTTCCTTCTATTTATAGCTCTCTACAAATAACTCCTTATCCATATCGACATACTCTTATCTTAGTCTGTTGTAATTTTGCTACAATTCTGCATTCTCACTTTTATATAATTCAATCTTTTTCTCATAATCAGAAATGGAGATTAGTAGATGAGCATACGTTGATTCTCTTCCTAAAAATTTCTATACTATCTCATTTGCATCAGTTACTCCTGTAGATGCTTTTATTTTTTAAAATGCAATCTCGAGATGTTAAAATTATTTTATTCCTCTCTACATCTTGTTTTTCAGGAAATGGTTCAAGAACTTATGAACTAGCAATAACTTTCTCCATTTCTTTAACGAGGAATCTTTTATATCATTTGCAGCAACTTCAGCTATCTCTTATTATCTTTTTTTTCTTTCCTCTTTTTTTCTCTCCATATTCTATTTATGAGTGAGTTCACTTTTGAATTTATTCAAGTTTTTCTTCCTATTGTCATTTTATTGATCTATTCCTTCGGTGACCTCTTGTAATGCTAATCTTGTTTTTTAATATAATTCTTTTATTTATTAATATTTATAAGTTCCTGTTTATAATTAATTTTATGAATGTTATAGCTCTCTTTCATAAACATTCGCTCTCAACTGATAAACAACCTAATCATGTCTCATTCTTTCTAGCATATGGTCAAAAACCTTTTACTGCATAGTGCAATCAGATAATAATTATAGTTGTTAATCCAATCTTTATTGAAGTGTAACTTCTTAAGTTTTTACCCCTTATTATTATTATTCATAGGCATCAATTTAATTCTACATATTGTCTATTTCCTTTCTCATTTTTTCCATCTCCAACGCCTTGACAAGACCAGTTTATTTCATTTTATCACAACTTTTCTTTAATTCTGTCAGATTTGCATGTACTTCAACAGTCTCATCGACTCTCTATAATATTTTTAATATAAACCTTCTAATCTTCGAGTATTTTAGGATAATAATCATTATCATATCCAATAACACTGCCTAGATCATTTTTCCTCACCAACTTATCAACTGATTTATAAACAGCCTATCTAGAATACTGGCTGCTTCTCTTAGTTTATTTAATCTTGACATTATACAAGAAAAATTACCTCTGGGAGTATTGTAGACATTAGGTTTTTGTAAAAATAAAAACCAAAAAAATATTATATTAAAATTATTTGTTTATTTTTTATTTATCATTATCCTAAAAATTGTACTTATTCCAATTAGGCAAATGTGAATGATAAGCTTGATAAGCATTTTTAGCTTTCTCTGTATGCTATTCTTTATCCATCAAATTTCTCCTTGTTGAATAGATATAAAACTCTATTTGCAGGTACTTATATGGATTTTATTGGTTTAGCCCAGCCTTCTTTTGGAAGATCAGGTACTCTATCACAAATAGTTAATGAATCACCTTAGAAATCACACTTCTCAAAGATTTCTGCACATTCAGTATCGAATATTTTGTAATTATTGTCAGGAACATAGAGAGCTGCTTGAGTATAGACACCATAAACAAGTGTATCCCACCATGTCACTAAATTATATTCAATCAATTCTTCTACTTTGACTGCTTACAAGTTTGTTCTGAAATTTCTAGTTCTCTCGACATCATAACCAGTGTATCCTAGTATGAGTGTTCTTGGTCCTGATTACCAAACTTTGGGTATGCTAATTTTTATAGGATGAGTAGCCTATCCTGGGTCTCTTTTAGTGAATGGATGATTTGATCCTGGAGCCATGTAAAAATCTCCTGTTCTATCTGCCCAAAGTGCTGAATCAGTTCCTGCAATGATAACCACTCTAACCATTTCAACTGCAGCTTCCCAATATGTGCTTGCCACAATTGAGACTTATTTAGGATTAAATGAGTCAATATACACTTTCACTATAGCATTTGTCTTCACATGTCTAACTCCTGTCAAATAGGAGGCTGCTACTTTAATTTCAGGGAAATTTATTGGCACTGCAAATGATGCTTCTCTTTTTCCTGATCCAGTTTTTAGTGCTGCTAAATCAGTAGTTTCAAAGTTTGTGATGTAAATTCTTGGATCGAAAAAGGCGAACCACTCAACATATACAGAGTATAATTGTCTTTCTGCTACAGCTGAGATTCTCAGATTAAAATCTGTCAATTTAATATCTATTGCTTCAACTCTATATCCACAAGGCGATTCAGCTTACCAATCCAATAATTGAGGAATTGCAGCCACCTAAGGTACTACTAAGAATGGTTTCTTGAATTTGATATTCACTACAACTGATCGAGGAACAGCAGATTACCTCTCAAGAATGTGACCTGTATTGAAACTAACACTAGCTTCCAATCCCCTTTCAAATTGAATAGTTCTGTATGAAAAGGCCACACCTATCAGACCTATGAGCAATAATTTGTTGAGCATATCCGTTTTAATAATTAATATATATTATAAAATGTATTCAGTTCGAAAAATTTTTGCAAAAGTTTTGGAATTGTCTTTGCAGTGTCCTCTAATTATTGTAAATGAATTCTATGTAATAAATAAACTTATAATTTACTAAAAATTTCTTTTTAATTAAAATGATGAGGCTTATTATAGTTTTTCATTTCAATATCAATTAACTAAATATTAAATTGAATGGGTCTATTAACATATGAAGCTGAATAAATTCAAGGAAAATAGGATTTAATAAATGATCCTCTTTAGCTTAATGTAATACAATGAATATCATATTGTGATTTTTGTATTAAGCTTTATTGTTTGATGAAGAACTTTGTTTAAGATTGTGCTTCATATACAAGGGTATTTATGAATTTAACAATTTTTAATCATGTGTAGCATAATTGTGGTCTGAAGTTTGGCTTGGGCTTTGACTCCCCCAATAAATCTCTGGTATCTTCTTAAATCCTATAAAAGTAAAGAAAATAAAAAATAATAAAAATAGATTTATATTTATGAATTCTCTCTATCAATGCCCTAAAAATTATACTTATTCCAATTAGGCAAATGTAAATGATAAGCTTGATAAGCATTTCTAACTCTCTCTGTATGCTATTCTTTATCCATCAAATTTCTCTTTGTTGAATAGATATAACACTCTATTTACTGGGACTTAGATGGATTTTATAGGTTTAGCCCAGCCTTCCTTTGGAAGATCAGGGATTCTATCACAAATAGTAATTGAATCACCTTAATAATCGCATTTCTCAAATATTTCAGCACATTCAGTATCGAATATTTTGTAATTATTGTCAGGGACATATAAAGCAACTTAGGTAGAGACACCATAGACAAAAGTATCTCCCCATGTTACCACGTTGTAAACAATCTAAGTGTCTAATCTATTGTGCTATAAGTTTAGTCTGAAATTTCTCTATCTTTCAACATCATATCCAGTGTATCCTAAAATGAGTGTTCTAGGTCCTGATTACCAAACTTTTGGAATATCGAGTGCTTATGTTCGTGCAGCCTCACTTGGATCTCTCTTGGTAAAAGGATGATCAGAACCTGGATTTATGTAAAAGGAAACAGATTTCTCAGCCCAAAGTGCCGAATCTGTTCCTGCAATTATCACCACCCTAGCCATTTCAAGTGCAGCTTCCCAATAAGTACTGACCACTATATCTACAGATTTAGGGGAAAAAGAGTTCACATAAACATGTAAGATGGGGTTTGTTTTCACATGCCTTGCTCCCGTAAGATATGAAGCTGCTGCTTTGATTTCAGGAAAATTTATTGGTACTGCAAATGTGGTCTCTCTCTTTCCTGATCCAGTCTTCAAAGCAGCAATATCTGTAGTCTCAAAGTTAATCACAGCAATTCTAGGATCGAAAAATGCAAACCATTCAACATAAATAGAGTATAATGGCCTTTCTGCTACAGCTGAAATTCTCAAATTGAAATCCGTCAATTTTATATCTATTGCTTCGACTCTAAAGCCACAAGGTAACTCATTTGCCCAATCCAATAACTAGGGTATAGCAGCTACCTAAGGTATTACTAAGAATGGCTTCTTAAATTTAATATTAACAATAGTCGACCTAGGAACAGCCGACTACCTCTCAAGAATATGTCCAGTATTGTAACTAACACTTGCCTCCATTCCCCTTTCAAATTGAATTGTTCTATAAGACAATGCCAATCCTATAAGCACTAGTTTGAGAAGCAGCATTACCGTTTTATTTAGAAAATAATATTAATAATAGTTAATATATTTTCTAATTTTGTTTTGATGAATGGTATCCCTCTTTCTGAAGACATAAGAATTTCCCCCAGAATTAGCAATTCCATTATTGCATTAGAATGTTTTTTGAGATATAATCGTATAAGAGTAAATAATAAAGAAATTTTATATTTTAGAACGTGATAATATGCAATATTATAATTCTTTTATATAAAATTTTGTTCTTGAAATTCATGATATGCATTATTATAATTCTTTTTGATTATAAAGGGGAACTCAAATTCTTTCTTATTTATCATGTTAAATAATATTTAATTTAAAATAAATCTAACATTAAAACTTATGGCTCACAGAACAAATTTTACATAATGTATTAATTAGTTATTTTCTAGTGGCTGAGAAGGTTGATTTTGTTAAGGAGGAAGAGAGAATATTAAAGTATTGGGAATCGATTAAAGCATTTGAAAGGCAATTAGAATTAACAAAGGATAAACCAAGATTTACATTCTATGATGGTCCACCATTTGCTACAGGTTTACCACATTATGGCCACATTTGCGCAGGTACAATTAAGGTAATACTAATCTAAAATTATAGGACGTTGTTTGCAGATATTGGGCACAAAATGATAGATACGTGGAAAGAAGATTTGGATGGGATTGCCATGGACTTCCTGTTGAATTCGAGATTGATAAAAAGCTGAAAATAACACACAGAAACCAAGTACTAGAATTAGGTGTAGATAAATACAACGCCGAATGTAGAGCAATTGTTCAATTATATGCTAATGAGTGGAGAAGAATAGTAGGAAGAACTGGAAGATGGATCGATTTTGATAATGATTACAAGACACTCGATGTTGGCTTTATGGAGTCAGTGTGGTGGGTATTCAAATAAATGTGGGATAAAGGCTTGGTTTACAGAGGAAGCAAAGTTATGCCCTACTCGAATGGATGTTCCACAGTCTTGAGTAATTTTGAAACTCAGCAAAACTATAAGGAAGTCTGGGACCCTGCCATTGTTGTAACATTCCCCTTGGTGGATGATCCAGAAACATTATTTGTTGCTTGGACAACAACACCATGGACTCTTCCTTCAAATTTAGCTCTTGCAATCAATCCAACATTCATCTATGTTAAGGTTCATGATAAGGAGAAAAATTAAAAATACATACTAGCTAAATCAAGACTAATAGAATTATATGACAATGAAGAAAAATATGAAATTTTAGAGGAAATCTTAGGAGAAAAGTTAGTTGGAAAATCATATGTTTCTTTATTCCCATACTATGAGGAAAGACGAGCATAAGGATGTTTCAGAGTCCTTGGAGCTGATTTTGTCACTAATGATAGCGGTACAGGAATAGTGCATTGTGCTCCAGGGTTTGGTGATGACGATTACAAAGTATGCTTGAAAAATGGGTTGATTGATCCAGCTGACCCAGGAGTTCCAATAGATCCCTCAGGAAAATTCTTACCCAAGATTTAGGAATTTGAAGGACTCTATGTCAAGGATGCAGACAAGGTAATTAGAAAAGTACTTACAAATAATGGAAGACTAATCAAAGATGGATAAACTAAACATAATTATCCATTTTGTTGGAGATCTGAAACCCCACTAATCTATAAGGCAGTTAGTAGTTGGTTCGTAAAGGTGACAGCCATCAAATAATAACTAGTTGCAAATAATTTAAAATCTCGATGGGTGCCATAATCTATCCAAGAAGGAAGATTTAATAATTGGCTTGAAAATGCACAAGACTGGTGCATATCTAGAAACAGATTCTGGGGTAATCCAATCCCAATCTGGGTATCTGATGACTACGAGGAATAGGTTTGTATTGGTTCAATAGAAGAGTTGAGATAATTGTCAGGAGTTTAAGACATTAATGACCTTCATAAAGAATTCATCGATAAAATAACTATCCCATCTAAACAAGGTAAAGGAGTTTTAAGAAGAATCGATGAGATCTTTGATTGTTGGTTTGAGAGTGGATCTATGCCATTTGCTTAATAACACTATCCATTTGAGAGACAAGATATTTTTGAAGACATATTTCCTGCCGATTTCATAGCCGAAGGAATCGATCAAACAAGAGGATGGTTCTATACCTTAAATGTGGTTTCAACAGCAGTCAGAAACGAAACTCCCTATAAAAATTTAATAGTTAATGGATTATGTTTGAATGCAGAGGGAAAGAAAATGTCAAAAAGTAAAAGAAATTACCCAGATCCAGAAACATAAATCATCAATGTTTATGGAGCTGACCCTATGAGACTCTATTTAATTAATTCTGGGTTAGTCAAAGCTGAAAACTTGAACTTCAAAGAAGCTGGAGTTGAGGAAACAGTAAAAAATGTATTTCTACCTTGGTACAATGCATATAAATTCTTAATCCAAAACATCCAGAGATATGAATTGGATACAGGAAAGCAGTTTGTCTACAATGAAATAAAATAAATTTAGGAGAATCCTATGGATAGATGGGGAATTTCAACACTACAAAATTTAATCTAATTCGTCAGAACAGAGATGGAAAATTACAGATTATACACAATCACACCAAAATTAATAAACTTTTTGGACTAATTCACTAATTGGTATCTCAGATTGAATAGATTAAGATTTAAGGGTGACTTTGGAGTTGAGGACTGGTATAACAGTCTTAATGTGCTGTTTGACATTACATTTAAAATAACAATCCTTATGAGTCCTTATGTTCCATTCATAACTGAATCAATCTATTAAAATTTACGAAAATGCATTCCAGGATCCCCAGAGTCAGTTCATTTTATCAACATCCCATAATTCAATCAGGAATTAGTGTCACCTTAAACAGAGAAAACAGTTTAATTAGTTTAGAACGTTATCGAACAGGCTAGAATTTTAAGAGAGAAAGCAAAGCTCTCAATGAAGAGACCAGTCTTATCTGTGACAGTAGTTTCCTTTGAATAAGAAACCTTAGATGCAATCTTATAACTCAAATAATATATTTAAGATGAAGTGAATACTATCGAAGTTAAAATCTCAAAGGATGTTTAGGACTATTTATAATTAAAGGTTGATCCAATATTCTCAGTATTAGGCGCAGAATAGAAGGAGAAGAATTGCAAAGATCTCCACAATAAGATTAAGGCTTTAACATAAGAATAGATTTAAGAATTATAAACTAAAGGATCAATTAAATTAAATATCGTAATGTAGGTTGAGAAGAAGGTTTAATAACAAGAGGAAGTTGAAGTTTAGGAGGAAAAGCAAGATCCTAAAGGAAAGAAGAAGGGTAAAAAGAACGCCCCCAAAATATATGATGATGTTCCAGCAGAATGCGAGCTTTTAGCCAGGTAGGTCAAAATCACTGAGACATTTAATTCAGATAAGTTGAAAGATTAACTCTATTCAAAGGAAGAAGGTTATCTTTTAGTTATAGATACAGTTTTAAATGAAGATATCAAGAATAAATGGCTAGCAAGAGAATTTACAAATCGTATATAATAATTGAGAAAGAAATTATTATTACAATAGGAGGACAAAGTGTTTATCTTCTATAAGTAATCATATCATATATAATTAGATTCTAAAAAGAGTCCCATGTTTCTAAGGCTGTTGAGATAGAGTTCTAATCAATTTAGAATTCTGTGAAGAAACCAATATTTGAATTGAAATGGCATAACAAATATTTGTAATCAATTGGTGAGGGTTAAGAGAATGTTGATGGAGAAGCTTTGACTTTGTATATAACTAAGGAAGGCGTGGTATTTAATGAAGAGAAATTAAAGGTATTATAATTGTATATTTTTTAGGAAAAATATAATGAGAAAGAAGTTAAGTTCATCTAAGAAGTTGTATTTAGATAACTTAATTTGAAAGGTATAACAAATTATTAATTTTTAACAAGAAACCTTCGAATTTTCTCTAGATGGAAAATTGATAGTTCTCACATAAGAAGAGTTTATATAATTCATTAATCATCATCATTAAATTGCTCTTTGATAGTATTCCCTTAATGGGGTATGACTTCATATGAACTATCAACGCTCTTAATCCTCTCTTCCACCTGAACAGATTGGCTCTTGAGATTGAAGCTCTTGCTATTCTACTTCTCCATATTCATGATGGCCTTTAATACATCCTTTTCATTCTATCTTATGGCTGTGGCAACTTGCATGTAAGTGCTCTTCTGATCATCATCCTAGAAGTTTGGAATCATCTTCTTCTACTTACTTTCATCAATCTAAAGGTCACTCTCCTCAAATAGTCTTAGCCTACACACTCTTCCTTCCTCTTCAACAAAGTTCATGAAGTCCTCATTATAGCCCTCTACATCTGGGTTCGAAACATACTTCTTATTCACTTGAATAGTTATATAATATAAATACAGACAATGTCAGTGAATCGAACATCTGGTCCTCGCTTTATGGATCCAAACTTTTTCTCAGTGGTATTGTTTATCATCTCTATACAAATTAATTATAAACTTTTTTTAATTCAAATAAATTCGAAATAGAGTTGTTATTTATAATTATGGATTAAAAAGAATAAATTGATGATATAATAAACATAAAACCGAATAATGAAGATGAGGCGAAACAATTCGATCTTAAATTATACTTTATTTTAGAAATCGTGATGCTTAGTCCCATTATATGGGTAGTTATATTTTTCTGGTTTTTACATGAACCACTTTCGGCTTTATCAGCGTTTCAAATAATCACTCTATGTTTATTTCCATACTTTATAGCAAATCACTACAAGATGACGTATTTTAATGATTTTTTTTAAACAAATTTGCTCTAATAAGTTGTAATTGGAATTCCATTAGCCTTATTATCATTTACATCTTTATTATTTTGCGTTGTGGTTATGTGTGAATATACCAAGTACATAAATTTTGATGAGTTATCTCAAAATAAACCTCAATTATGGAGCCTCATTTTGTGTGGGATATTTCTATGCTTAACAAACCCATTTTTAGAGGAACTGTTTTGGAGATCCTTTTTATATAAATTCTATGATCATTCAGAAATAAACAAATGGTGGTTGTCATTTCATTATGCATTATATCATTTTTTTGTATTATATAAATTTACAAAGTATGAAATTTCACATTAAACAGCTATTATTAGATTGCTCTGGTTGGTTTGGTGGCTGTCACTATGGGTGGAAGAGTGTTTGCGTTTGTTAGATTCCGATGGGGATTGATTGCTGCTTCCTTATTTCATCAAGGAGCTGATTTAGGCATTGTTGCAGGGGCTGCTTATTATTATTTCGAGACAGTTTGAAATTTTTTATTTTATTTTTATTTTTTTTTAAATATGATTTCTTACGAGTTAGCTAATACTCTCATATTGGTGGCAACTGGGCTAGGGTTGTTATGGGCTATCATAAACGCCATATCACTTAGCAGAATTAAAATAGGATAAGATTAACTACATGATGACTACATCGACGATAAATCATAATTGCTGTTAGAGATAGGATCACATATCGAAAGTGGAGCTAATGCTTTTCTTGCAGCAGAATATCGTTACATATTAATCGTTGTCTTCTTTTTATCAATACTTATATTCCTTGTTGTTGAACCCAAGTTCGGAACAGCATGGACCACAATTGCCTTCATATGTGGTGCCATCACATCAATATTATCTGGTAATTATTTTACACTTATTCTTAGGATTCATTGGAATGAGAGTTGCTACATTCTCCAATTACAAATGCGCATATTGTGCCTAGACTGGAATAACTGAGGCATTTAGTGTTGCCTACAGAGCTGGTATTGTTATGGGTTTCGCCTTGGTCAGTTTTGCTCTATTGGTAATTACAATCTTATTGGCTGTCTACATCAACTGGTACGTTGAAGACTACAAGGATTTCTAAAGCCTATTCGAAGCAATTGCTGGTTATGGATTAGGAGGCTCAATAATAGCCTTATTTGGAAGAGTTGGAGGTGGTATTTACACAAAGGCTGCTGATGTTGGTGCCGATCTAGTTGGTAAAGTTGAAGAAAATTTCGCTGAAGATTCACCAAATAATCCAGCCACAATAGCAGATAATGTTGGTGATAATGTAGGTGATATTGCAGGAATGGGAGCAGACTTGTTTGGATCCTTTGCTGAGTCAACATGTGCTGCCTTGGTTGTTTCAAGTGTTAGTCCATCTTTTTACTATCATCCATCAACATTCTACTATCCCTTATTGATTTCAGCAGCAGGAATAGTCGTGTACTTATTTATTCTATAATTATAGCTGCATCTTAGTGTCCTTATTAGCATTTTCAGGAAAGAAAGAAACATTCGATGATGTTTAGAATGCTCTCAAAATTTAATTGATAGTCTCTACTATCATCATGATTCCAGTCCTTTATCTAGTTGCTGCAATCTCTCTGCCAGATAGAATTTACGGTTTAGCATCAGTAGAAAGAGCACCCGTTCATGCATGGATCTGCACAATTTTTGGTTTAATTAGTGGATGCATAATTGGATTTGTGACAGAATATTATACAAGTCACTCATACAGACCAGTTTAGGAAGTTGCTGAGGCATGTGAAACTGGAGCTGCAACAAACATAATTTATGGTTTAGCTCTAGGAAACTTGTCAACAATAATCCCAGTCTTCTTATTAGCAATCACAGCATTCATTTCATTCTCCCTATTATCAATGTTCGGTGTTGCCTTAGCTGCCCTAGGAATGTTATCAACTTTATCAATCGGATTAGCTATTGACGCTTATGGTCCAGTTTCAGACAATGCAGGAGGTATTGCTGAAATGGTTGCCTATCCACCTGAAGTAAGATAGAGAACAGACTAACTTGATGCTGCAGGTAATTGCACTGCAGCAATCGGAAAAGGATTCGCCATTGGTTCAGCTGCTCTAGTTTCCTTTTCACTCTATGGTGCATTCATCACAAGATCATCCAACATCAATAACATTCATCCAATCACTAATTTAGGTGTTAATGCCCCATTAGTGTTCTTTGGCTTATTAATCGGTGCTATGATCCCTTATTGGTTCTCAGCCTTAACGATGAAATCTGTCGGAAAGGCCGCCCTCGAAATGGTTTAAGAAATTAGAGAATAGCTCAGATTGAATCCCGATATTAGAACAGGAAGAGCTAAGCCAGATTATGATAGATGCATAGCAATATCAACCAAATCATCATTGAAGGAGATGATATTCCCTGGATTTTTGGTTATATTGGCTCCCCTCATATTGGGACTCCTATTAGGACCAACAGCAGTAGCAGGATTATTACCAGGTATATTAGTATCTGGTGTTTGTATGGCAACATCCTCTGCTAACTCAGGAGGTGCTTGGGATAATGCTAAGAAATTCATTGAATCAGGAAAATTCTAAATAAGTAATTTCACTATTTAATTATTTTCTAGATGGCGTTCAGAAGAAGAAGGGTAGTGATGAACATAAGGCAGCAGTTATTGGTGATACTGTTGGTGATCCATTGAAGGATACTTCAGGACCAGCATTAAATATTCTTGTTAAATTGAGTGCAATATTCTCATTAGTATTTGCAGGAGTATTCGATAAATCTGCATGGTTGTTATGTACATTAACAGAAGGCAGTTCTGGATGTTCAGCGTGAATTTGTTAATACAGAAAAATAATATAAAATAATCCTAATCTGAAAATTTTATTTAAATAAAAAAATAAAGAAAAATAATGTTAAAGCATCTTTATGATACAGATTGTACAACATGGTCACCATAGGGAAAATTATTCTAGGTGGAATATGCTATGGAGGCTGTAAAATAAGGAAGCATATGCTTAGGTCTCAAAAGTGACAAATATGTTGTATTATGCAGTTTGAAAAGATAACCATCAGAATTGGCAGGATTTTAAGAAAAATAATTCAAGATAGATGACCACATCGGTATAGCCATAGCTGGTTTGACAGCTGACGCAAGAGTCTTATGCAAATATATGAGAAATGAATGCCTTTAACATAAATATACCTATGAATCTGATCACCCAATAAATAGACTAATAGCTAAAATTGCAGAGAGTAATGAATTAATTTTATTTGTAGAGTCTTAACATAAAACTTAGAATTCATCTAAAAGACCTTATGGAGTTGGTTTATTAGTTGCTGGAGTAGATGTATATTATTTTATTTATTTTTAAAGTAAGACGGTCCTCATTTATTTGAGACTTGTCCATCAGGAAATTATTATGAATTCAAGTGCTAGGCTATCGGATCAAGATCATAAGCTGGTAGAACATACTTTGAAAGCTGGTTTTAATTGTTTGAGAAAAGTTCTCAATAATAGTTAATTCTCCATGGTTTGACAGCATTAAAAAAGGCCATAATGGATGATGAAGAGTACTATTATTTATAAATCATAGATTATCTGAAAAAAATGTTGAAGTAGGAATAGTAGGTGTTGGATAGAAATTCAAATCCCTAAGTTAGGATGAGTTGAAATTTTATATTAAAGAGTTAGAAGGATTCAATGCAGGTGATTAAATGATTGTTGAATGAAAATCATATACACAAATGGAAAAAATTTTCATCATTTTTATGTCAGCTTTTTAGTGTTTCTAAATCTATCTTCCTTACCCCACTCTTCCAAGATCAATTTATAGTCAAACGATTTACAATCTTACTGATCTTATAAATCGAAGAGTCTCAAGAAAAAGAAATCTAATGCATCTGATGATAATTATAATCCCATATAATTGAATGCCTTAGTAATTTGATCTCTACTCAAATATTATTGATTCATTGTAGGTAAATAAGATTAAATCGATTTTTTGTATTTAACTATCTAATTGATGATTTCATCTTATAACTAACTTTCCTCTTATTAGGAGAATACTTTATATTTTCCAATCAATTATTTGAATATACTTTTAACTATTGACAATTACTAATTATTCTCCTCATCATAATCCACATAATCCTATGTATTGTCTTCAACTAAGAATCTTGCTAATAGGTAGATCTTCTCTACATCTTTCAATTCGAAAGGTGAATTACTTAATCTAACTGCAATATCTTTGACTGAAATGCAATTTTTTTGTTTTATCTCGATATCAAATAAATCTTCCTCAATAACCTAATCAAATTTAAGTTTCTTCAATCTAAATCTCATATTTAACTCTAGTCCTAAATCTCTTACATCCTCCAATTTAACAGTTCTCCTTCTTCTCATACCACTTTAAGGTCTCTACTATGGCTAAAAAGTATTTTTCTTTTAATCTTCTCGAATATGCTAAATATTTTATTAAGTCATTATAGGCTAGAGAGACTGTAAACTATTCTTAGTCAATAATGATTATTATTTTACTGGCCTCCTATCAGTTTTGCTTGGTTGTTAATCATCAATCGACAAGGGTTCTTATGCATTAGAATACAGTAGTGCTTTATACTTCTCGTCAATCATCTAATATTCTGTTTTATAATATTCCATATCATTTTCTAGCTTCTTTCTTTCCTTCTCGAATTGATTAAAATTATCTTATGCCAATCTTTTTTAATCTTATATTTAAATTTATAATTATTCGATAGTATGGGATTTCTCTAACAGCTCTATTCTGCCCTCCTCATACAAAGTTTCGAGCTCTCTTATTCTCATATCATCATTTTAGGTCCTAGTTGCCTTGATAATTAAATTGTTATTAATATTCTTTATATTAATAAGCTCCTATTAGAGCTGATCTAATTTTTATTCAGATTCTTAAAGTTATTATTCTAAATGCTATGCATGATCTTCTGCTCTTATTTTTAGCATCTCATACTATTCCTGCTTAACTTGACTATTAAACAATTCTTCATCTTTCAATCTATACATTCCTTACAATTGCTCAATCTCTTATTCTAGGGAATTTATAATTTTCATGGAAGCAAATAATTTCTCTTCGAAATTATTTAAATTCTTAGATACTTTATAAGCACTCTAGTTTTTGAGAGATTACTCAAGCAAGGTTCTTAACCTAAGATTCTCTTAAATATATTCTCGTAATTCTTGCTCCATCTCCTAAATCTTTGTTACCTTGATGTGTCTTTTTAAAATTAAAAGCTCCCCTTCTTTGTCATTCAATTAAGTTTTGATTTCCTTTAATGTCTTTTTCAGATTATTCATCAACAAATGATCCTATAAAGGTTGATGTTGCGTATTTCCCATTTGAATTTAATTATCAATATTTCCCAATAGTTTCTCCAATTTAGCATTATCCTTCTGCAATGTTTAATTTTTAGTCTTTAATCTTGTATTCTCCTCTTTTAATGTGTTCACTTATTGTTTCAACTCAATCTATTCCTCATATAATTTTTCTTTATCCTTTTTAATATTTTTAGGCAGTTTCTTATCTATTTATGATGAGGGCGCTTATAAAAATAATGCTTTAAAACTATCATTAATATTATATAGTTACTCAACGCCAGGTTTTTCATAATCAAATATCTCTTCAACACTTTTTTCTTAAATTATAAACTCATCTTCATGATGTCTTTTCTTAACATGTTATGTTTTCGAAATAACTGCACTTGAAGGTCTTACTTTAGGAAGTGGCTTCCCATATTACGGTTTAGCACTTTCTGGTCTATTTTTAAAAGGCTAACCTGATAAAGGTCTGTTAGAGTATTCGAAATCCATATGTAATATTTAAAATATTGAGAAAATAATATTTCAACTAGTATCTTATTGTCTGATAGTAAAGAATAGTAACTTGCCTTTATGTAGCACACATTTGAAGTGCGAATGCTCCCAGTCAATATTGTATTCTTCAATCTTCCAAGCAAGATATTTTTCAACTTGATTCAGACAGTAAATTGGTGCTAGTAAGGAAAATCCAATCGTAACAGGAACTAAGGCGTAACTAGTGATTGCAAAGCATTTTGGTGGCCAATACTAAGCAATGAGCTTGTTTAACTCTTCAATGAATGTTTGATATTCTTATATTGATATATATCCCCTTAATTGCGGAGGTCTCTCTGAATTGATGATTGGTCTTCGATGTGTAAGTAGAAAGCTCGATTAAGATACTTAGACCTCAATTATGGGTTACTGCTTGATCTTGGTGTTCCATGCCTTAGCTCTTTTGTTGAAGGGTTTAGTTTCTGATAGTGATGAGATGCTAGTTTACATAATTATTTTAATCAAAAAAAAGTATTTATCAAAGCATCTTATTAATTTCATTAGCAATATTTGATAATATTCTCACATCTTCGGAGTTTTGGATTCTGTCCGAACAATAACTATCTCTGAGATGTTACTTGCATTTGCATTCCTCTCAAGCTATTTATCAATACGTTCAGCTATCTTCCTGAGCTTATCTTATATCTTCTATGGATATCTCATTTTATATTTATATTTTAATTTTTAGGGATTATCTTTGGATTCTATATTGTATTTCCTCTTTAGCATAGAACATAAATAATACCTTAATTTGCTTATTCGTAAATTTGAACTCAGTATTTTTATTGAAATAATCTGTAATCATATGTAAATCTCCTGAAAATATATGAAATAACTAATTAGAATAATAATAAATGCCTTGAAAAAAAGTCTATTTGATTCCTCACACCATTTAGGCCTCTTAGGTACATTCTTCTTAATAGATTTTACAATTTTTTCAGGTTATGCATACTGCTATCCGATTGAATTTTAATTAGGTTCATTTTTATTCGTTTACTCAAGTTATCCTTAATACATCAATTAAAACTATTATTTCTCCAAATCCAATTCATCTGAAGACATATTTAATTATGAAAGAATAATAATCAAAAATGTGAAAAAATTATAATCATAGTTCCAAACATAACTATACTCAAAACTACATAAAGCATAAGTTTATTCTACCTTATCCTATTCGTCATGATTCTTATATACTGAAATGATTAACCAAGATCATTCCGTATACTTATCAACTTCTCCTTTACTTCTATACATAATAGATGTATTTTGACTCATTTTACCATAATATCTGTCGACTGTTACTCAAGCCCATACATCTTAAATATAGCAGCTTCAAGATCCTCATTTTATTAATTTTACTTTTGTAACTACTGAAATTCCTTATTTTATTGTGCTCCAAACAATTAATTGCTCTAATAATTAGCAAACTGTTAATCAAATATCTTTCTAATCTCCATCAGTTTCTACTTTTAAAGTTAGAATTATTGATTCAAGTTTTTTCTTGTTAATGAATCATATCCCTATAATTCAATCTCCATTTATTTCAGACTTTCCGATGCATCCTTCAAACAAACTTAAGCCTCCTCTATCAATTCCTTTTAGTCAGATGATTAATCTAGTTAGGAGAAGATTTCTTATATTCTTTTGTAGCCCTTATTAATTTATTCCTCACAATCCGTAAAAATTTCTGACATTTTATATTTAATATTTATGTGGGATTGATAAATATTCATATGCACCAAAATATTATATATATATATAATTTTGATCTATTTCTTATTCACCAAATATTTTTCGATTCTACGTATGTTATAATTTTTTTATAATGGAATATAAACATCTGTAAGAAATTTGTGAACAACTTTAAAATATTCAGGTAAATTCGTTTAAATATATTGAAAGCTCTTCCTCATGAGATGCTTGATAAATATTATGCAGTAAAAGAGAGAACTCTCAAAACAGCAAAACCCGATCTACCCGTTAAAATATTACAATTATTTCAAACTTGTTTCAATTAAATGCTTACCCAAAGAGATTTAAACATCAGCAATACAGAATAATAAATATCATACATCCTTGACATATACAATGTGAGTGAATTAAGAACAGAAATATAAAAAACATTTTAGGTACTTGTGTGATTTATAATACTAGTTAGTTCTGCAATTAAACAGTGACAGAAAAGAGTAGGAGACAACAATATCATTCTTATAAAACGAAGTAAGGAAGTTAAAATTGGAAAATTAAATCAATCAATCCAAATTGGATTAAGCAAAGAAGGTCTAATCATCAGAATAGAAAGAAACAATACTAAGAGTAAAATTATCTCCAATAAATAGTTATAAAAATAATTAGATGATGCGAGAGATGAATTGATAACTAAGGAGGAAGAATATGAGGAGAGATTAAATTAATAATAATTTAAATATGAAGAATAACTTAAACTATTGAAAAAGTCCCCGTAGTAATCCATAAATATTAATGAATAATTTTTTGATCAATTTGCTGAGTTATCATTGCCATATTTAGAGAAATATGAGAAGGAATTTGAAAGGCATCAAGCGAAACGAAAGAAATATCCAGATAATGCAAATGAGAATGAAATACTTCTAGATTTCCTTTTTTATTTATTGGAGAGATATGTTCCTTTAAATGAGGAGCCTAAGAGAACCTCCTCTAAGAAGGTGTCGTAGAGCCCTCGATTGAAGGAGTCTCGTGAATTTACAAATTCGACTAAGAAGGAATTACATTTCGATTAATACTAATCTTCGAAGGATGCGAAGGAGACCAAGGAAACAAAACTTGAGGATGGATATCAAAAACTAAAATAAGAAATAATGGAATCTAGAAAGACACTAGAAAGATATGAGTAGAGTAGATAAAAACTTTAATAATAATTAGTGTGATTATTTTTATTTTTTTAATGTCTTCAATTCCTGTTAACGCTGTCTACAAGTAAGTTGTTGTCGAGAGAAAGGAGGATGATCGTGTCGAGTAGATGGAAGGCCTCATCTATGAAGCTGAACAAGATCGAACATAATGGGTGGAAAAATACTTCAAGCTAGAATCTCAGTATGATGTTGCTAGAGCACAAGCAGAAAAGGTATTTATTTGACCGTATCATAGTCATCCCTTTTAGAAGAAAGGATCGTAGTATTGCAATAAAATAATTAAAATTTATCACAATTACTTAGAGAGAAGGCAACTGAGTGTGAAAACCTTAGAGTTAGAGTGACTTAATTAGAACTAGAAAATTTTGAATTCTCCAATCTTAAAATGGAGGTGACCAAATTAAGAAGCCTCCTAGATTAGAGGACTAAAGATTTGGAAACATACAGAAAGAATTGGTTATAAATCAAAGAGGAGTTGCTCAAATTTTAATCGAAAGATCCATAAATATAGGAACTGTAGTAAAAAACGAATTTCTTAGAAAAAGATTTAGAAGTAGCAAGGCATAAAAATGCAGAACTAGAAAAAGAGAAATAAAAGTTTATTGAAACAGTAAAGAGTTTGACATTTTCGAATCCCACTGAGCAAGAATCACCCCAAACTAACCAATATCCTCTCCAAAGGCTATAGACCCAGAGAAGTAGGTTATTGGAAAAAGACTTTGATGCTATAATTTCATAGAAGGAAGCATCAATCTAGGATTTAGAGGAAGCCTTAGACCTAAAAAATAGAAATCTAAATAAGCTATTAAAAGATTTAGAATAGAAATCCAAGTAATTAAACGAAAATAATTTAACGTAATTAATTATATAATTTAAAAAATCTTTCAATTATAGAGTTAATTAAAAAGCTCAAAATATTAATAAGTAGAGATCTAAAAATTGAAGGATAACAATTAGCTGAAATAAGCCTAATTGGAGACATATTAGAAAAATTATTATGCCACACTAGGGAAACTTCAATAAGCAGAAGATAGATTGGAATCCTTATTTATAACAGAAAACAAGTTATCAAATGCTTAGTAAGAAAATGAAAAATTAAATCAACTAATTAAAGGATATAAATTGGATATCCAGACCTTAAATGATCAAATATAGCTTCTTAGGTAAGAGATTGAAAATTACAAGAAGCTCGATTAATAGAAGGGATAATTAGAGAACTAAATAATTGTGTTGTAGAATGAAATATAGAAACTGAATAATCAATTGTAGTCAAATAAGGATCTTATAAATGACTTAAGAGCACAAAACTATAAAACTAGACAAAAATCATACATAATTCAATAACCTTTTTAATGAGTTAAAGTTAAAAGATAAATCCAGATTATAAGATTAAACTTAACTCATAGATTAACTATAGAGAAAGATAAAGGAATAGGAGGCAGTGCATAGTTAATATGAGTCACAAGTATTTGGACTTAAGAATAATTTAGAGATATTAGGTTAATAACTACAAAGAATTAGTGGCATCTTATAATAGAAGAATAAAGAATTAGCTGATGCGAATGCTAGAATAGATCAGCTGACCGACTAAAAGGAATTAAAAAAAGAGCTTTTACTATAGAATTAAAATCTTTAAGCCTAATTAGAGAGCGTTAAATTAGATTATTAGACAGCAAATACCTAATTGCTACAGAACTAAAATGATTTAAATCAGGCTAACATTAAAATTCAATAAGCAGGTTTCTTAGCCTAAACTGCTATAAATGAAAAATAGAAAACAGATAACTTATTGCAATCCTATTTATTACAAATAAAGTAATATGAATAAGAGATTGATAAGAATAGATAAGATTTACAAGAATACGAATAATTAAAAGCAGACTCATCATCATTAAATAAATAAGTTGGTGTTTATAAGGATTAATTTGCTGAATTGAATAAACAAATAATTAGTTTGGCAAAAGAAAATGAAAAATTGTAAGTTGAAAATGTGGCATTATAGTCAAAAGTCTCTTCTACAAGTCAATTATAGAATGATATTAGAGTCTTTAGTGATAATTTTGATAGACTTAAAGAGGATCACTAAAAATAAGTAGCGAAAACAGAACAGTTAACTAAAGATTATAATGAAGTTTATAAGGTTAAGACTGATATGGAAAATAAGGTTGCGATGTTATCGACAGAGATAGAAAGATCAACAAATAAACTGAACAATAGATCTAAAGAAATAGCAGAGAAGAAGGCTTAAATAGAATAGCTAACTAGCTAAATATAAACCTTGAAGAATTTAGAGACAGAAAATTAAACTTTAAATGAGAGAGTAGGATAATTAGAGCAAGCATTAATAAATTATAAAAATTAAAATCTTGAACAATAACTTAAAATAGCTAACGAACAAGTCTAATAATCACTAGTAGAATATTAGAGATTCTAGTCCTTAATAGATTAACTTAATTAGAAAGTATAAGCACAGGATCAATAATACGATGCTATTAAGTATAATATTTAATTTTATAAAGAAACTAATACTAAAACATCTCAAAGGAAAATAATGACTTTAAGGACAAACTCGGGCAGTACAAGCAATTCGAAAAGGAATTTGCAGATACTGAATAATAACTTAAATTTGTGGAGGATTAATTATCTTAATGGAAACAGAAACATTAATAATTACAAGATGAGTAATTTTATTTTCTTATTATAAAGATTTTAATAGCTTAAGGTTGATATCCAGTAATTGACTGTTTAGAATAACGAGCTATAAAACAAACTTGAGAGAACTAGCAATCAATAGAATAACTAATAAAGTAATTTGGATCTGATTGAACAATTAAAGAAATAGATAGACAAATTACAATAAGAGAAAGTATTAAACTTACTAATCATAGACTTAATTAGAAAATAAATGCGCCTTATTGTCTACTGAAATAGACAGATTAAAGATTATGAATGATAATAATTCAAATGGCTTCAAGAAACAGTAAACAATAAGTGCTTAACAATTAAAAGAGATCGAGTTGTTAAAATAAGAGATAGATCAGCTATAAAATGTAATAGTTTAGTATATTCGAAGGATATAAATGGAATCTAGAAGCTTTAGATAGAAAATTCTCAATTATAGTAGAAGGAATAGGTTGCATAATTAACGTTAGTGGCAGCATTTGCAGAAATAGATAGTTTGAGAAACTAAGTTAGTACATTAGGTAAAGATTTGGAAGGCTAGAAGAACACCAATATTAAAATAGCCTCTTAATGAGTATTATTAGATAAATTAACTCATTTTTAATGGACTCAACGTTAAGAGCCTCGTAGCAAACCAATTGCTTTTGGTTTTTTCAATTAATTTATCGCTTGGGAGAGTTCATCCATATAATTCTAATTGGCTCTCATGTGAAGATCGTCCCTAAATAATATATTATTCAAGATTTATATTTTTTTATGTTTTTCTAAATCTACTCCGCCATCTAATCCTATAACCTATATGATTAGATCCACCTATTGTTACAATATTTTTGATTATGAATATGTCAACTAAGAACCATTATCTTAATTAACCAATTTTTAATAAAAGTCCCTCATTTAATGGTTATTGTTATATTGTAATGGTTTTAATATGTTTGAAATATCTGGTTTATTCTAAAAATAAAATAATGATATGTTTTAAATATCTTGACCGCAATAAACAAATTATCCATATCTCCCTTGAACCTTAGTTTAACACAGATTATGAATTTTTTCAAAACATTCTCCACATTTTGAATTGCAAACATGTCCACAAGGTAATTTAACTTTACAAGCCTCATTACATTAAAATTATGCGTTTTTTAAGAGTACTTAGTATTGATCGCATTCAATAAGGATCTAATGATTCTTACAGGGGAGCATTTGATATTCAGTTATCTTGCATTTACAATTTCCTGCATGGCAAACAGATTCACAATCATGCCCACAATCCAATTCCTTATTGCATTTTTCCTCACATATTAAGTTTTGCTCAGAACAAATATAAAACTTATTATGACCACATGCTAAAAACATATTTAGTTTCTTCTCACAAACACATTTATTAAGATTTAAGTGAAATTCTTATTGGCATCTATGTCCACATGGCAACTCTTTTAAGCATTTCTTTTAACCCTTTAATAGTTTAAGTATCCTATTAATTTAATGACTTTCAATATCATGGCAAGAATAAATATAATCGTCCTCTTGGATTACATCATATGCTAAGCAAAGAGCGTAGCAGAATTTTTATTGGAATTCTTCAAATAATTCTTTTGAAAGTAACTGAAATAAATTTGGTAACTCGATCAACTCAAGCACATGGTAATATATACCATCTAATTCAGACATATTGTCTTGCAAATCAACAAATTATTATCCAAACTTAATTTAAAACATAGCAACCTCAACTTAATGATCTTCAAAATATATTTTGTTTTCCATTTTAATTAATTAGTACATAGGAAATTTTCTATATCTTCTCAAATCAGTTAAGACATTATAATCAAATGGTTCTTAATTGGCATCAATACCACTCATACATCCATAAAATCCTCCATCTATATTTTTACTTTTTAAAGTTATTTTACAAATATCATGAAAACCATTATTAATGCATACTTGACAAGTCTACTCACATTAATGACCACAGTCTAAAAATTCATCACAGGGCTGATCACATTCATACTCACTAAATGAATCATCTCTTCTATTACAAGTAGTGGTATAAAAGTGTTAGCATTGGGAAGGGCGAACGATAATTGGCTCCATACATACAATTTGATCGTTTTGTTAATGGCACTTAATTTGTTACTGGTGAGCACAATTTAAAGTTTTCATTATGTCAACTTAACATTACTGAGATTTAATTAGATTCTATTCACTGCATTAAGCTTATACTTAGTGCCCACAATTTTTAGCTACAGTAACTTTTTCTTTACAAGGAAACATTGAACACTATTTGTAACAGTTTTATATGCATTTATGGCCACAAGCTAGCTTTCTATTGCACACATCCTCACATTATTAAACCAAATATCTATCTTCACATCTAATTTATTTAATATGACCACATTAAAGTTATATACCAATAATTTCATCACATTAACATCTCTTAGAATTAGTTCGATCGATACAGTTAATTGTCTTTATATGATTGCAAGTAAGCTTTACATTTATTTAAACCATACATTTTGCTTCTGAACAATTATTACCACACAATAGAGGGCATTTATGATCGCATCGCAAAATACACTCACATTTACTTTTGCAAAATACTTCATCCTCATCGATATGGCATTCGGCATTTTAAGAATGTCCACAATTTGGTAAATATTTAAAAACTATTGTTTTACAAGGAGGACATGGTACAACTTTACATTGATAGGTACATTTATGACCACATTATAACAATGTTTGACATAATTCTTAACAATTTTTCTTTGTATGACTAAATTGATGACATTTAGACTTACACATATGGCCACAATCAAATCTTATATTACACATAAGCTAACATCCTCCGTGAACACTTGCTCTCCATTCATTCAATGATTTTATTATAGTTTCTGTCTTATGGGACTAACATTAAAGTACCAATTGCTCCATTAAACATTTAGTCTGCTTCATCTAATTAATAATACGAATCCAAAGATCAGACGAATCCTTATTTCTAACAATATTATTTTCAACAGAGGTTTTAATAAATTGAAAATCACCAAATACATATAATCCTAGTCTCGCTCTAGACAAAGCAACACAAACTCTATTATCAACACCAACAAAGCCTAGTTATTTCTTATTGTTAGATCTAACTAAGGATAGAATTATTATATCATTTTCCTCCCCTTAATAATTATCAACAGTTTAAATTTTAACTCCTACTAATCTTTCGTTAGTAAACTTTTTCTTAATATCTTATACCTATTTTATGTACATTGATAAAACAGTTATTTAAGATGGATCATACTCGTTATTAATCAAATATTTCACCAAATTAGTAATCATCCCTGATTCAAACTCATTGCATTTAGATGATTATTAGTCTAAGTAATTTTTCTCACTATATTAATGATCAAAGAACACAAGATGATGTTTGAGTCCTTTGATTTAGATATTATTTTAGGATTGTATTTATGGATGATCTTGATATTCGTTTCCATAGATCAATCTTATGATGTTGGCAAAGTCTGTTCTCATTCTCCTTTAATTGGACAGTGTGACATAATTAATGCCATTATTGATTAATCTTTCAAATAGTGAAATATTGGTTTTATATTTCTTCTCAATCATGTAATTCTCTAACTTAGGTCTTAATTGTTGGTGATCTCCAATTAAAATTAAATGTTCCACATTTTTAGACAATATTGCTATTGTGTGAGATTCCAACACTTCTGCTGCCTCTTCAATTATCATAATACCAAATTTCAATTTATCCAAATGTTTGGCATATTTGGCACAACCTGTAACAGTCAAACCCACTATCTACTTTCTCTAAATAATCTTCAAATCCTACTCCATGTACAAATCTTGTAACTGTCTTGATTCAGCCATAAATGCATCGAATTGGGCCTAAAATTCTTATCCTATTTGTTAGAACTTCAATTTATAGAACTTATGCAACAATTCTATTTTATCTACCCAAATTTCTGATGTTCTTCTTGGATTCATCGACAACTGATATGTTCGACTTTATGATTCTTTATTTAGTTTACCTTCTAATTCCTCAAAAAGTGGTTTATTATTTTTTGTTCGATAATCATCTCTGTAATCTCTATATTATCTGTCTCTATCATATCTGCCTCTCTCCCTATAGCCTCTGTTATTATCATGAACTCTATCTTATTCTATTTCTAAATTTGGTTCATCATTATCAAGTTGATATAATTACCTATCTCCCTCCTCATCAGAGTTCAGCTAGATATCATCTTCCTCATCTTAATCGCCTCGGTTTTGTGGAGCAATACGCTGTTATCTCAAATTTGCTGTCTAATCAAATATTCCAAATGAATATTATTAGTAATTAGTATTTTTTTAATATCCTCTATTATTAATGGATATTATCTTATTTCCAGCTTTTTCTTCTAATTATTCTACAACTATGTAATTAATAAGTTTGAGATCTTCAAAATTATTATTAAGCCATAAATTAAAGATATATTCTTATGATAAATCACTCAGATAAAAGTTTTAATATTTAATGGACTGCATTTGAAGAAATCCCTTACATATTTGTATTATGTCTTTTTTGTAATGCAATTTAGTTAACTTAAACTCAATTTCATTGGATTTTGTTTAATTCAAAAATTATTTTTATAAATGATCTCTAGTTTCGTAATATTCTCTGAATGGGAATCTAGGATTTTCTTTCTCTTAGTTTTATAATAGCAATTTTTTTATTTCTTCATCCTAACACCTTCCACCTATTCTAACTATATTGGATTTGTCAGTAAACGCTAAAATGTGCTTTAAGAATTAATCTAAGGCATGATTTGTATAACAAACTATCAGGATTGGCCTATTATGCTCCATACCTTTTATACCCCTATCAATAAAATTTCTATTATTTTATAAGATTCGGACTGCTAATGCTCCACAAAATGTCTTTCCCGTTCCTGGAGGACCTTGTACTATTCCTATCCCCTATCTCAGCATCAATTACACAGCTTTAACTTAACTTTGATCAAGTGATTCATATATGTGTTTTGGCCAAGGATCATATAAATGAACTCTCTTCCCTGAATAATTTAGGTTCTTTGTATGAAGATTCATTTTCAAGCAAATATTATAATCTATTGCATAATTTTTATCATAAGTCTTTTATAAATATGTGGGCTTTATATCTATCTACTTTTGAGCGACAATAATATCTTTAAAAGGAATCTTATTAGGATCCATTTATTTTAAGCAATTCAAAAAATGTATGTAAGGATCATAAAATACTTTATTTTCTATCAAGTAGACGTATTTACCTAAAATTTAGAATATAAATTACCTGATTTTAATAAGCTTATTAAATCTATCAAGGAACTTAATAATCCATTTATTAATTTTAAAAATACTTTCACCGTAGGAGAGTTTTCGTTATTTGATTATTTCTTTATTACAGTGAAAAATATGTCCTTAACACTTTGCTCTTCGTCAGTAAACATTACCAGTGAACCTGTCATCAATCTCTTTGTTATATTCCAATTTATCTTTTATGGATGTCTCCTTTCAATTTGATAAGGAGATACTTCTAACTCCACCTATATCCCTTATCTGTCTATTGACATAGATTATAGAAAAATATTTTCATATACATATACATCCTAGATCACCTCCTATACACCATAATAGAACCCCGAATATTTTAAATGCCATAAAGCCTTTCGAAATAATTGTAAATAGTCTTCTCTTAAAATGTAGAAATGGTTATTGATAAAAAGTTCATTTGATAAGTAGCCTCCTTCTTAAACGACAGGAAATAATTAACCAAATGGAGGCCTAGGCTCATTATTGTGGAATTAAAAATCTAATTCTGTTGGTTCAGCTGGGCATTCCCTGTAATCAATCCTAATTCCATGCATCTATTAAAATAACTCACTTCTCTTTTTTTATATTTCTTTTGCATATCTTTCCTTGTTTTCTTCATCCAACTTTTCTGAATGAATTTCTCTTATATTTGCGATTTACAAATCAGTATCATAAGTTCTTGTGATCTTAAACAAAGATTTATCAATTTCATATTAATTAATAACGATCTCAATCGGGATTATGTTAATAATACTCGATATTTTCAAAAATCCCAGAGTTGATTTAAAAAATTTCTCATATAGGCTTTAATTATCTTAATTACTCTCTAATTGCTTTTTTAGTTTCTCCAACATCTTTTTAGATTTAAATATTTCTTCAATATAGAAAATATAATTATTATCAGGTTCCTCCATGAGTATATAAAATATCTACAAGAATTTTTGACACATATCCTTAAATCTATCTTTATCTATATTATTTATCGCTGTTGATAAAAGACCCCAAGCATTAATTTTTTCCAACTCTGCCGCAATTTACCTAGGATCATAAGTATCCAACACTTGCACTATTTATTTACGAGTAATATATCTATTATGATTTTACTTACTCTGCTGCCTTGTCTCTTGAACTTAATTGCATTTTTATTACCTTTCTTGTTCTTGTTAATTTTTTTATGATATGAATGTCTAGCTTATTTCAATCTCTTCTTATGTCCTAACTTCTGGGAGGAATATTTCAGGCTATTATTCTTAGTCATCATCTTCCACTTCATCCCCTTCCCTGTTAATGGTCATGTACTTTTTAACATTTGGAGGCTAAGATTATTGCATTTATTATTTAGGATTATCCCTCTCCTCTCTATTTCGCTTTCTATTATCTCTGCTATCATCTGAGTCATCAGACTCCGTATTGTATTTTTTTACATACATAAATTATAATAAGATATAATTGGAAGCACATAAAACTATTAAATTACATATAATTAGAATAAAATATTTCATTGCATATTATAATTATCACCTTTTATTTTTCAATCTTTGCATTATTTGCATCTTTAGAATTTATCGTAATAAAAACTTGAGCATTTACTTGGAATACTGTGACCACATTTAAGAGTTAATTAGATCTCCTCATGGCAGACTGTTTTATTGCAGAACTCAAAGCATCTCATCTTGCAATTATGCCCGCAATTTAATTTTCTTTAGCATTATTGATAACATTGGTAGATAAGATTTCGTTCAGAGCATTTAACAATTTTCTTGTGGCCGCAATCAAGTACAATCTGCCTCAATAATTAACAGTCCCTTATTTAACAAATTTCATAATTGGTATGATGCTAAGAACTATTACATTGATTACATGAGTCTTTTAAAACACTTCCACATGTCGTTTAGATGGAGTGTCCACATTAATATAAATGCTAAATATTAAAATTACATTATATTTGGTGAAGTTTATTTACCATTCTGCAAGTAGTCATTTAATTATGCCCACATTTTAATTAAACTCTGATAATGAATTTACAAGCTAATGAACTACATACATGTTTGGAGGTTTAATTGCATTTGTGAGAACAAGGCAATATTGTCTTACAAACTTAATTATTATTCCTAAGTAGTTAAGATTCCATTGAAACAATGAAATCATATAACTGCTTATAAGATAATGTGCTATATTATTAGCATTCTTCACATTTATAACTATTACAATTTGCATAACAACATTTTTTGCATAAGTGTCCACAAGACAAAAATTTTAAACATGGTTCAACACATAAAATTGATGAAACCTTTTTTCCACAAGGAACAGATTTTGAATGTCCACAATCTAGTAAACGACTAATCACTGTTTAGCATTAATATTGCCATTTCAGTTTATCACCACATCTTAATTTAGGATTTAGATGTCCACACTCTAAATCAACTTTAACAAGTTTATTACAATTCTCTTATTAACATATTTGGTAACATAATTATTTACACTTATGTCCACACTCTAGTTTTTTATTACATATATTTTAACATTTCATGTTTTGAGCCTAACCCTTCTAATGGCAATCGATTTTACTTATATGGCCACAAGAGAATGTATGTTCTATCTTCTCCTCACATTGATTCCTCAAAAAGTTGTTTTTATCACAACAATTAAGTGTTTTATTATGTCCGCATTTTAGTTCCAATTATATCTAATACATGCAACTACTGCTTGCACATAAGTTTCCGCAGAGAAGTGGACACTAATGGCCGCATTTTAATACTCTTTCACATGGATTCTTACATTTTATGGTCTCAACTTTTTCAAAGCATTTTGCATTTTATTTATGACCACATAAAAGTTCCTTTTAGACTACCAATTCACATTTTGGACAAGGCACGATATTACATTTTGCCATACACTTATGCCCACAATCTAATGTACATTCACATTTTTCAGGACACTGTTATTTGATGTGTTTTAATTAATGACATTTAGATTTGCAGACATGTCCACAAGTAAACCTAATCTAGCATTCAATTTCACATCCTCCTTAAATTACTTATTTCCAATCTTTGAGACTTTTTATTATCATTTCCTTTTGATGAGACTAGCATGATGTTACAAATTGATTCATAAGAAAATTGTTTTCTTTGGCATGTTCTATTATATTTAACCACAATAGTTGATTAGATTAATTACTATTCTGTTTTACAGTCTTTTGAATGAAATCAAAATCTCCAAACACATATAGTCCTATTCTTGCCCTTGATAAAGCGACACATATTCTATTATCGATTCCTATGAATCCCAATTGATTTCTATCATTTGACCTAACCAAGGACAATATGACTATATCATTTTCCTCTCCTTAGTAATTGTCAACTGTTTAAACTTTTATTTTTTGTAATTAAGTGGATTTAAATTTTTACTTAAGATCTATAACCTATTTGGTGTACATGGATAAAACTGTGATTTAATTTTACTCGTATTCATTGGCAATTAAATATCTAACAAGGTTAAAGATCATATCTTATTCGTAACTATTGTATTTTGATGAACTTTACTCAGAATTCTAGTTCTCCTTCACCTTGTGGTTAAAGAACACAAGATGATGTTTGAGTCCTTTGATTTAGATATTATTTTAGGATTGAATTTATGGATGATCTTGATATTCGTTCCCATAGATCAATCTTATAATATTTGCAAAGTCTGTTCTCATTCTCCTTTAATTGGACAGTGTGACATAATTGATGCCATTGTTGATTAATCTTTCAAATAGTGAAATATTGGTTTTGTATTTCTTTTCAATCATGTAGTTCTCTAACTTTGGTCTTAATTGTTAATGATCTCCAATTAATATTAAATGTTCCACATTTTTTGACAATATTGCTATTGTGTGAGATTCCAACACTTCTGCTGCTTCTTCGATTATCATGATACCAAATTTCAATTTGTCCAAGTGTTTTGCATATTTGGCACAACCTGTAACAGTCAATCCTACTATTTACTTCTTCTGAATAATTCTTAAATCCTACTCCATAAATAAATCTTGTAATCGTTTTTATTAAAGTTGATATAAATCTATATCATCTTAGTATTTTCTGCATAAATTTCTATATCTATAATTAAGAATTTTATGCTGTATGTTAATTTTATCAACCCAAATAGAACATGGTTGATATGAATATAATTTACTACTTTGGAGTTTAAACTTGTTCTCTAGTTGTTAAAATTTAATAATATTATCTTTCTAATTATTAATTTCTATATAGTTTTCCATCCCATAATGAAAATAGATGTTGTTATAAATTTTTCTATCTTCCTCTTCATCGGAATTTAATAATACATTATCATCTAATTTATAATTTTCCTCAACATTACTATGATCAACATTATCTTTGCAAATAGAGTATAATTGCGTTATTTTGGAGGGATCGTATATTTCTTATCTAACTTTGTAAATTTAATTCATTTTTGTTTATTCTATGTCTCTAACAACCTCATAGTGATATTATTTCAGTTCCTTATAAGAAGTTGTCGACCATAAATATAGTATGTATTCTTTTGATTAATCACTAAGATATTTGTGATATACAATTTACTACATATTTAAAAAGCCTTAAATGATTTTTTGCATTTCAGTCGGAAACAAAGTATTCATAAATTTCAAACTTAAACTATTCTATTATTTTAGTGCATAGCCTAATTTCTTTTATAGCTTTTCTCTATTTTTATGAAATTCCTTAAATGGAAAAGGAATTTTTGCTTTAGGTTGATTTTATAAGAGAACTTATTTAATATCTTCATCTTAGCAACGACCACCTATTCTTATTACATTTTCTTTATCTGTAAATGTTAAAATATGTCTTAAAAATTAATCCAGCGCATGATTTGTGTAGCATACAATTAGAATGGGTCTATTTGAGTAGTGCTAAAAGTTGATAGTGTGTCTATTCTAAATTAAAATTCTAACTGCTAAAGCACCACAAAATGTTTTACCAGTACCTGGCGGACCTTAAACTATACCTATACCTTATCGAAGCATCATCTAGAGAGCCTTTACTTAACTATCATCTAAACTTTCTTGAATGTCCTTTGGCCATTCATCAAATAAGTTTATATTAATACTCTTGTAAATTTAATTTTTCTATTCAAGATTAAACCTTAGACCAATATTATATTGTACTGATAAATTTTTTTCTTATATTTTTTAAACATAAATTGGCTTAGGGTTTGAAGTTTTACTAATATACTATTTACTCTTTGAATGGAATTTTCATCGGATCAAGTTATTTAAGGCATTTTAAGAAATGTACATATGGCTCATAGTAAACCTTATTTTCAATAAGGAATCCTCTTTATTAAGAATTAATTAATGTCATAATTTATGTTATTTCACTAAGTAGTCCACTATTAACTTTGAATGTTACATCAACAGATTTTTGTCTTTCATTCTTGAATTCCTTATCTACAACTGTTAAGAAAATGCTTTTATAATTAAAATAAGTGTCAGTAAACATTACTAATGATCCAGACATAAGCCTATTTGTAAGTTTCCAATTCACGCTGTACCTTCCCTAATTCCCGTAAAAAGGGGTAATCTTCAGCTTTATTTAAAATCCTTATGGGCTGATGATTATTTATTTATAAGTAATATCGGTGTATATAAATATATCTTATTAAATATCTTTTGTTAAATTGTATATGCCAATGCGTGAAAGATTAAAAATGGCTTTTCGAAATTTCATCAAATAATCTTCCCTTAATATATAAAAATGATTATTAATAAACAACTCCTCTGTTAGATATCCCCCATTTTATATTAAAGGAAATAATTATCCAAAAGGTGGGTAGCATCCTTTTTTAAAATCAAAATCTAATTTTGTTGGTTCAGCTGGGCAATGTACATAATCTATCACAATACCTTACATTTCTTAAACTTAAACTCTTCTAAGTTCTCTCTATTTTTAGAGTTGTTCCTCAATTTGCTACTAAAGTTTTTAATCCACATACACTTATGAAATATTTTCTACTAATTACTCAATTTTCTTGAAGTCATTATGAATTTTGAGAAATTACTTATCAATATTGAATCTGTCTATTACTTTATCTATGGGAACGACATTAAAATTAGATGTTATTGTTAATAAATTTAAACTTGAAGTTAGGAACCTGATGTAAAATTATGCACTTAATCCTCTTTCTATTTATTAATTTAATAATTAATTTATTCTCCTGCTTTTAAATATCTACTCTATGTAAAAAATGTATTCAGTTTCTGGTTTAATCATTAAAACTTCAAATATTTATATAAATGCATCTAAAATATTATTGAATTTTGTTTCGTCAGTATTTGCTATTGCAGTTTAAATTTCTCCTTCCTAACTAAATCTGCTTAGAATTTTTAACAAAGATTGAGCATCTTTTTTATCAAGTGCATTCAAATATTATCTTTCGTTCAAAATAAGATCTATGTTAATTAATTAATGATTTTTCTTATAATTAAATTTAGATAATTTTATCTTTCTTCTTATTTTTTGGAAATGCTTTAAAAGAATTGAAAGTTTCTCTCATTATCTTCTTCAGATCGTACGTCAGGTAAATATATATCGCATTATTAATTAAAACCATTATCTGAGTCATCATCTTCCCTACTTAATACCGTATATTTTTATTAGTCAAATTATTATAATTTGTACTTTATTTCAGGATTATCCTCTTAATTATTTTCCTAGCACAAATTTTATTAATTTTACTAATCCATCTTAAACCTAACTCTCTACCGTTCATCTTCACTATCTGAATTATAATTATCTAAATTCATTTCATCAAAAGACATTTCATTACTTTATACTTCCTCTCGTTTAATAATGGCGTCTTTCTATTTAATATCTTGTTTCTTATTTGAAGAACTTTTGAATTTATCTTTTTTTGGAAATAAACCCTTCTTGAGAGATTACTAATTAGGTTTATTCAGATTTTTATTTTTGTTTAAACTCTACCATTAATTAATCTTATCTCTTTTTAATCTTATTTTGTTTTTGTTTTCATTCTTGTCAGAATTTAAATCATCTAGGCCTTATTACATGAAAATTTTATTCTAATAAGATTAATTTAATATAAAATAATATCAGGTTTTGATTTCAAGAATTAACAGGAAATAAATTTAATCTATATTTACTCTGCTTAAAATATAATAAATATAGTTTGGCGATTTATCACTTTCAAATCTCAGAATTTTATAAGTATTTTCAATTTATTTCAATTTCAGTTAATAAATCTTAAAATATACATTGTTCATAAGGACACTAAGGAAACTTTTTTGGGAAAAAACAATGGAACCTAATTTATCAATCAAAAATACTTGAGAAATTCATAATTTTCACACATTCCAATAATTCAAAAGGCAAGCAACAAATAAAAATGGTTATTGAAATATTACTTAATAGAAATAAATAAATCGTAAAATGGTTTGAATTACACATTTCAAAATAATGTTATTATTGAATATATCAATAAGATATTTATGCATAATATTTTTTTATAAAAATATAATTTTAATATTTATTATATGAAATTGAAGGAATTCAATTGATATCGTAATTATAATTTCTATTTCTTCGCTGTGAGGAGAGTCTAAAGTGTTAGTCATAGGGTATCAACAATTTTGGCTTAATCATTTGAAAATCATAATGTTTAACACTTTAAATTCTCTATAAATTAGTCTATGTAGATACTGCTGTTAATGGAACAGAATCAGTCAAATTAACATTATAATTTGTGGGAGATAAGAGTGGGTATTCTTTCATCGTATGTTCCTCTGGCTTAGTTCTATGTTTCAAGGGAATCCTCAATCTCATATGTCTTACAGTTTTGCTAATTTGTTCTGTTATCACATTCATCTACTATATGGGGATCGAATATCGTTTAGCATCCGTTTCAGAGCCATTTTTTGTCGAATTCAATTATTGAGATTAAGTAATTAGTGGTTTAGCTATTGAAATTTTTATATTTCTCTTATTTAATGGAGACCCTATGCTATTACCAGATGGTTTGCGTTACATTTTTCTTTTCCTGTATTTGTCATAATTCTCATTATATCTACGAATAGACTTTCCAATATGATAGTTGTTATCTAGTATTTCTTTGAGTAATTTCTCATATCTTTGTGTAATAATTTCCTAAGAACTCTCCACAGCTACATAGACTGAATCTTCCTTTTAATTTTTCCCCTTAATTATGCTGCTCAACATACTTCTAAATCCTTTAAATAATAAAATAAATTATACCTGAACCAGTAATGTATAAACTCCTACTTTATTCATCAATATTCAAGCAATCATAAACGTTTTTGAATTATCTTTAATAGCTTTAGTAAAAAAACTTATTATGAAGTTCATTTAGATATTTTACACCTCTAACTCCTTGAACTAAGGGATCAATAAATAGTTTCTCGTTTCTATTACATCTCTCATCTCTAAACTAACTTTGATAACAAATAAATACTTGTCCAACGTGGTTATCTTACTCAATTCATGCTTTAATTTCTATCTTTATTAATTTGAAACCCATTTTAGGATAACATGAAGAGATTCATTCATGAACCCACTTAAGGACGCTCTTAGGCTTATATTTTATAATTGTTCTTAGCACAATAATTAGCCTAAACGCGGAAAGTATGTCTATATTACAAAGATTATATTACTTGGGTTTTGCTAAGATAGAATGCACTTATTTTCTAACTCTTTGAGATCAATTTTTGTACGAATATTTTCTTGAAGCTTTCATTTAAATGAGAGAATAGGTAGGACTCCAATTATTCCCTTTTGTACTCTCCTCTCATTACCTCCTCAGCTATTTCACGCACCGTGCCTAACAATTATCTATTCTCGTAATGAAGCTAAACTCCAATAATCCTTATTAGGAAGATCATCTCTTCCCTTGCAGTTAAAATACTGAGATACTACTACATTTAATGCATATTTTCTTAATTTATAATAAAAATGAATTAAGGCTAAAGGTTTGACAAAACTCGACTATACCCGAGACATCCCTGCGCTCATAGAAATGGTATTCATTGTTATTAATAAAGGGGGCTATCATATGAACTTAGAAGATGAAACTAAGCTTAAGAGTATTATAGGATCTGTGATGAAGTAAATTGGATCCAAAATGGCAAAAGGAGATTTCAATTTAGCTACCATATCAAAACCTATAGTCCTAACTCATCCCTTAACATCATTAGAATGCCTATGCTTGTATGTTATAATTTTAAAATAGCGATTACTATTATCATGAATATCTTAATATTGCAGCAACTACAATAGATCCCCTTAAAAGAATGCAATTAGTAGCGACAGCCTCAGTATATTTAAATTTCAATTTTTTAGATTGCTTCAATCCATAAAACATAGTCTATCCTTAAAACATCGGCTCCCATTGATTGTGTGATTGGCGAGACTTGTTAGAAAATACATAAAGACGGATCATAATTTTATGCAGAATTCATCAAAGCAGATCCTCCTACTGCACTTTTTTAAATATATGGACCAAATAACATATGGATAATAACTGGAGTTGATGAAGTACACGCAGAAATCAGTCCTACATTCACAGTCATCTAGGGCAAGAATCCTAGAGCAAAGAGTTTGAAATTTAGCGATGGAAAAGAATATATTATATAAGTGCCAAATATGTATAATATTATTAATTTAGGATAATTGAAGGAGTTTTGGTGGGCGACAGAATATTGAATTTTTAAGGATCGTACAAAATCATCTGTCCTAAGGATAAATTATAAGCCATAATAACATTCAGTTATAAGTATGTTGGCAAAGTTTCTAAGTTGAAAAACAAATTAACATTTTGGTCATAAAATGAACAAATATTATCGGACTTGGTTAATGTTCAAATTAACAAATTAATTAGTGTAATAGTCATTAAATATTCAAAAGATGGATGAAGATGACGATGATGATGAACAAGTATTTACACTCTCTTAGGGATCAGGTTCTTGGTTATCTTACATATAATTCGATGATGAAGTATTATGGAGAATTGATGATTAATTCTCTCCATGGTTTGAGCCTAAACATCTGATACCAAGTGACTCAACATTTAGGCTGGATAGAAAATACATGTTACTAAATTAGAATGATCTAGCATAAGAGTATTTTATGATATTTAATCAAGGTCACGCAATCTTATAGAGGAATAGGATGGAAAAGATCAAAAACTTAGAAAATAAAAGAAAAGATGAACTTATTTTTTGTTATTCCTCAATATATATTAAAATTAAAAAAAAGTAATGATAAATCAGCTGAGCGATTTCATTCTGGAATTTAGGAAACTCTACGATGTAAAATATTTTATCCATATTGAGAATGAAGATGATAATTTAGTCCACCTAACAAAATAGAATGTGAATCCAAAATCTTTATTACTAATAGATAAGAATGATGAAACGATTATGAAAGAACTAATAAATATTTTGAATTACTTATTTGAAGAAGGTAATATTCCTTAATATATATGGTAGGAGATACTGGTGATGTTTTAACAATGTCAATATAGATCATCAAAGATACCAGAATAAATATACATCCATAATTACTAAACAATTTAACTGCATATTTATTCTAAGCTCATTTAATAGATCTCGCTAAAAAGATTGCTAAATTTAACTTAAAGAACTTCAATTCCCCATTCCCGTAGGTTCAAGCAATTTCATTTTTAAATTTATCAAGAATTTATTTTATGATAGGGAATTTCAAAAAATCCCATATCCAAGCAGAAAAAGCGTTAGTAATTTATGAACCCTTTGTATTTAACATTCACTATATTAGATCTTTAATGAAATGAAAGTAAATCAATAAAGATTAATGTAATCCAAAGTAGAAGTTATTATATTATTGAATGGATATATGTTATATGCCAAGAGTATATAAAATGCAGGATCTGATTAGGATTATAATAAATTTTTCATCAATGGATCAAAAATAAGCAGAAAGTATCTAGGACAAAACCATTATATATCTAGATAATTTATGTAAAATGATAGATCATCTATTTATGTAAAACGAAATATTTCAAGTTATATAGGCTAGCACAAAAAGATATAAACAAAATCTCATAACATTAAGAGAATAAGTATTTAAGTTAATAATTTACTTTACTCATTAAAACAATTTTAAACTCCCAAATAGTATGATAAACAAAATTTAAATAACTCATAAAACTAATCAAAGAATTTCTTAATAAGATCCATCAGTGGATCTGGCTCCCAAAGATAATAACCAGTAAAGAACAAAGTAACTCAAGAGACTTAATAAATAAATTATGAAAATATGTCATCTCCTAGATTAAGAGTTTAATCTCCTTAACCATACATCTAAACTAATATGAAACCAGCTCCTTCCATTGACATCGAAGGATTAATTCAGAGAAAATTTGATAATTTCATCCAAACCTAAAATAATGCAAAAAAGACTGATCCTAAAATATCAGAATTGGAGAAAAAGGTATTTTTATTTGTTTAACTCTCTCAAAGATTAATGAATTGACAAAGGAGAATCAGAAAAATTTATAGGCTAGATCTGAGAAAGAGAGAGAAATAGAGGATCTAAAGGATAGAATTCAGTAATTGAGTTTGGAATCCTCAAAAATAAAGGTTAGACTCTAAGAATAGGAAGCAATGCAAGAGAGTTTAAAGATTATGCAATAATCTAATTTTATTGAGGCATCGCCAATAGGTCAATAACTTCCAAAAGAGTCTATGACTTTCGGTAGATTGGCATAATAGAATAGGGGAAGTAAGCCATTAACTTAATCTCAACAAAAGATGAAAAATGTAGGAAGACAAAGTACTGCAGATATAAATAATATAATCAACACCCTAAATCAATAGGTGGAATAGGATGATGTTAAAGAGACCAATAGCATCTCTATGATTAATGATACAGACATCACTGTAGATTAGAATTTAACATTCTTCGATTGTAATATATAGATTAAATTCTAGAAACTGACTAATAAAAGTATTACTAGATTAATTTGTCAACTGAGATGACTATTTTGAAAAGAAGTTAAATAGATGGGGTCCTTTATGATATTTAATGTTCTATGGTTTAGAGAAATAAGGAATTATTCATGAAAATTACACTATGTTAAGTTCACGGCTTAGATTCACCCATATCAAAAGAGAAAGAGAAAACTGAATATATTGATATGCAAATAGTAAAAGATGTAAGAATTTTTATTTATTCAAACAGATAATTCAATTAATAGATTATCACAAAATAGTCCCGTATTCGTGCCCATTGAAATGCATCACTAATTTTAAGACTTTCGTTTAATTTTTAATATTCCCATTTATTGCCCTACTATCTGCTGATGATGAAGGTGAAACCAAGGTTTCGATATTCGCTAATGCTCCTGGTTTACTTAAAGATGTTGATGGTATATGGATATTAGAGGAATAATGTTAAGTCACACTACATTATTTGGAATAGAAGATTTTTAGAATAATATTTCAAAGACAAGTTGATGGTAAAAATTAGTCTTGTTTCCTTGATTTGTAATTCGATCAGTCTTCCTTAGATTTATTTTTCGAGAGTGCCTTCTTTGACGAGTATGAAAAAGATGAAGTTTAAGAAATAATTAAATTATTAGAAAATTAGGAAATAGAAAAATCAAATGATACCGTCAAAATGAAGCATAGAGTTTTCTGTATCCATAGTTACATTGTTAAGGATCACATGAGATTACTCTAATTTATTGAAAAAATAAATAAAGATATAGTGGAAGTTATACAAAAAGTATTCCCAGTAAAAAATTTGAATGACTTTTTCAAATTATTAAATGGTCAATAAGTCTAGATGCCAAACAAAAGTTAGGCTAAGATTTAACTATGTATTGTTAAAGTTTGGGAGAAGGCAATGTGTTAGAGACTAACAATAGTAGCTGATAACTCTAGAGAATAGTGCCTAGAATTATTTTTGAGTAACTTTTATGAAACACATGGTATGAGTATTAATTTATAATAGCTCCTAAAAATAATAAAGTTAAAGCAGAAGGATTCGGATAATTTACTTATGATTAAATTACTTAAAAACTTAGTTTAAACCCATCTCTCTTAGATTAGTTTGATTATCTGTTAGTTTGTAATCTTGTTGCTAATATTCATTCCCTTGATACATTTGAGAAAGGTACTTATTGTTATAATAAAAATAGAACTGGATTACGATGACTATGATAGATACAAGGAGAATTGTATAACAGAATTCGATTTCTAATGTGAGTCTGCTAAAAGACTCTTTTTAATTCAGGGATTCAGGATTCCTCTCACTTTTTAGTATTTGGGAATAAACGATTATCCAATCGGAATTAAGATTCAAATTTATGATGAGGTCTCATTAAGTGAATAGGGAGTATTCTTAACAATTCATCCTGAGGCTTGGGAGGTTATAAGGAAGGAGGAAAATTTTCAAGCCTAATAAAAGAAGAAGCCCAAATAAAAGAAGTTTAAATCTGAAAATAAGATGACAAAAGATTACTACTTGACTAAAGTATTGTAGAAGATTGGTTGGTAAATCATTTATGAAAAAATAACTATATAACATATCAAGGACAGATAATATGCTTGTAGATAATTAAGCAATAAGCAAATATCATATATCGATAGATTAGAGAATCTTCTAAATTAATAGACGACATAAGATTATTAGAATAAGAAACTCTGAAAATTATTTATTTTTTTTTAAATTATAATTATATTATGCATAAAATTTTCAAAATAATTCTTAATAAACACTCTTGCTTTTTTCATATGATGTAAAGAAAACCATCCCTGAGAATGATATCATCAAAGTTCTAAAATGTGCTGCTCTAAAAAACCCTTTAAATCCCTCAGTTTATTAAATCTTTAATTATTAATATATTCATACTTATTTTATGCAATCATATAAGCCATTATAGTATTATCCTCTTTAAGTCATTAATTTTGACTTAAGTACATCACAAGGAGTTGTCAAAAATGCTGCTATGCCACCAGCTATAGCACCATTCATCATAGATTTATAATTTTCATTTCCATTATATTATTTCAATTTTTCATAAATGGGAAATTATATACTACTAAAAGGGATTTCTCTCATTAATATTGTCGAAAAACCAGCATAAAATCCTCTAATTCCTTGGAGATTGTATATTTGGCGAATGGTTGATCTTATAGACTTATCTAACCCTACCTACATTTGATTCTTAGTAACTTCGAATGGATTTTTAAATATATTTGCAATAGTCTCTCCAATTGCTGCAGAGACTAAATGATCGGTTGATGAATTTCCTAATATTCTTTTAGTTTGATCATAAGTGAAGAAGAAAATGAAAGCATATGGGAATGAGACAGCCATTTAAGATAGCAACTAGAATTAGTATAAATATTTACCCCTTTATACTTGTTAATGCTCTAAGCTGTCTTAGAATAGTCTACTTTATGATTTGAAGCTTGGATTCTCGTTTTGATTGTTTCTATAGGAAAGAAAATGAGATCTGTTATTATACCAGCCGTGCCTCCTGAGACACCAGAAATAATTATTTATTCCATTTATTTTCATTTTAAATCATATAATTTCTTTAAACAATCTCTGATTTGTTTATCAAGATTAGACTTTCCCACCTCCTTACACCTCTAGCATTATCTACAATCCAAACACGATTGTTAGATGATACTATTTTCTTAAGAATATTAAGATGCTTATAGTAATGCTTCAAAATACTACTAATTAGAGTTAGCTAACTAATAAATAAGATGAATTGATACTTCATCAGCATCCAATTATAATATTTTAGGTAGAATATAAAGATCTAGTAGTGTTCTAGAATTAAGAGTCTCCCTTTCACATTCCAACTATTTCAATCTTTTGATCTTATTCTCGTAATTATCATCAAGTATTTTTAAACTACCCTATCCGTCATATTGCTGATGTTTTGAGATAAACTACTTAATAGCATCAAGTAGATTGTTATGATATTATTGAATCACTACTTCATACTAGTCTGATCCTTTTAATTTTTGGAGTATAAAGTATTTTATGGTTAACATACAAGCATATGCTTCCCTCTCCTATTTCAATAGTCCAGGTAGATGTTTGAGATCTGACATAAATCCATTACTCCACATAATGTATCTTTGTTCTATTTGTGAATTAAAAGTTTTAGCAAACATAAATGAATTATAACAAGCATCCTCTAGCTTAGTCAATTACTCTGTTTAAAGATTTTAATTAAAGCCTTCCACAATCTCTTTAGTGATCTAGATTAGCTACATCTACGAGACACATTATGTATAAGACTCTTCAGTCATAGTTCTAATTTATGTATTTTTAAGACTAGATTATCTTTATAATTTTGAAATAACTTAAACAGGCTTATCGTTGATTTTATTAAAAAGTTTAGAAGGAGTTGTCTACTTAAACATTTTGCTCATAAATAATGTGATTTCATCCCAATCAGTCTTTTGAAATTTCTTACCAATCTTGAATATCATATTTTTAACAGCTGTCAAACTAAATTTAGCTAACTTCTCATTTTGGTTCTGGACACAATTTTCAAATAACTTTAATAAATCTGGTAATAGATCTGACAACTTATGAAAATATCTATTCATCAAATTAGTAATATGAGAGAACCCCTTCTTACAAGATACTTTAAACCATTTATTCTCCTTATCAGGCACTGGTGATAGATCTGACGCCTTCAAGTTTGTCTATTACTAAAATGTAAATTAAATTTCATCAAACAATGGTCTTAAAACAACTTAGAATACTATTTTCCAAAATTCTATACTAAAAGCATAACCATAGCTATGTAAAAGTTTAAATAATGAATCCATTGAGCTCTCTTAAACCTTTGCCCTCTTATCACCTGCCAATCCTGATAACATTCCTAATAATGGGACCCAATATGCTATTTATAACTATTAAATATTACTTTCTAATTATTATACTGTGAATGTATTTCTTATGGATTCGTCTAAATCCTCAACTTCTGCATCCTCCCAATTATTCTTAGGTTAAACTTAAGCTTATGATGATAAATAATGCAAGCACTAATTAGCGAACTCTACAGAGGCTAATGACATCTATTCTATATCTTTCCTTCCCAAATTACTTAATGATTAAATCAGATCAACAAAGACATCTTGAATCATATCCAAATTATGGTTCATAATTCTTTCTAGTATTTAAAAAGCTATTCTAGAGTTTTTCTCATTGTCCTCCTTAAGTCCGAGATTGATCAAATCAAATATAACTCTCCATCCTGATTTAATATTGCTCTTATGATTTAATACTATCGAATTGATGCATGATAATATAAACTCTTTAATCTCCTACTCTGATGATATGTATATTGTCTCAAATGGTTTCAACACTTCCCTTTAAAATTGAAAATTATATAATTCATCCTTCTGCAAAAATTTAATACTCAACTACTTTAAACTATCTACGGCAAACATTGCCACTTTCTTTTCTTTTACTGCTACCTCATTGATATGATCTCTTACATGCCCCCACATTTTAGTCCATATTAATCTCACTCTATCCATATTATAGTCACTGACCTCAACCAATTTTTAGAGACTGAATAATCTTGGGTTAGCTTAATATATTTCTGATTTAGACACTTAACACAAAGCAACTATAAATTCCTAAATAGTTGTATCTTCCAAATTTTTTGTTAAAACAAATAACTTATCAATTTGCTCAAAGGCCTGATGCAGTTCTAAAACATAAGTAAATCCATAATATTCAGAGTCTGGTTTCAGATCCTTAACTGTGATTGATGACCTTATGTCATCTAATCTGCTTATAACATCTAGTATATTCTTCCAGCCTTATTCCTTGATTCCATTTCCTATGGTTGGAATTGTTGCCAAGAATTATTAAATCAGAGTCATATGTCTTTTTAAAATATAAGCAATCTGATTAAAACTAGCACACTTGATTAGCTATTAGATATAACTCTCTATATTAATCTAAAAGTTAAAACATAATTTCAAATAAGCTAATTATCCCTTACAACATAATTGAACAATTTAGGAATCTGGAACATCCAAACTAAATAAGGATGTGAAAACACTAAATATCTTATTTCCCATTGTCTCCAATATTGGTCTAATGAAGCCAGAGGAATCAACTTATATAAACAACTAATCTTATTGATTTTTAATCATTTCTTTACTCTATAGTAATATATAAATTTAATACCTTCTTGATTAGAACTTCTGTTTCTTTTTAGAACTAATCTTATCGTTTTCTCATACTTTAAGTATTTGATTCTTAAATTTTCTTACTCTTTTCCTATTCGTGAACTGCCAATGGAGTCTTTTAGATGGATGAATATGTTTGTTAGAGGTATTCCATGGGTAAATCATCACCATCATTAATAGATTTAGCCAATTTTGAAAAGTCCGTCAGTTTCATTTTATCTACAACTTTAGGATTATGCAAATCAGTCTACAACATAACCATAAGGTATGTAAATGTATATACAGCATCACTTGTTTTAAAGATGACATTTTATGTAGAATTATCTCTATAAAATTTATCAGCAAATTTTTATACTACTCTATCTACTTATTATGATTCTTTGGGTAAAGTGAATTAATCTAAATAATATCTTAAGGCTTATTCTACCGTAAAATTTTTGAAGTTCAATAAATCTGTATATTCACCTAGAACTTTAACCTGTAATGGCTCATGCCCACCCATATATTCTCCAACAGCATCCTTTGATAATTAATTATTTTCTCTAAGAAATTTTGCAATATCCTTTTCACTAGATATATTTTTATGAAAATAATTACTTCTCTGTTAAAACATTATGATTTATCAAATATTGAATACCTTTCATAGGTTTTTTATTGAATAATAGTGCCCCCTTCTAAACCTCCTATTTAAGCTATCTCTACTACTCTAAATTAGCCAATAAGTCTTCATCATCATCTATTCTTTTAAGAGAGTTATCAATCTCCTACTAATGTAATTGTTCATAGTAATCATATGTATCTACTAAACCATTTAAGAAATTAGCTAACATCTATCCAGCCAATATTCTTAAATTGTTATCATTTTATTATCCAATAACTGCTTGATATTCTTATTTTTAATATTATTAGTCGACTACTATTTAATATAATATATGGATTAATTTTTCAACTACACATTCTTATTACATATTACAATCATAGTTTATATAAAATTCTAAACCTAAATCTCTTTCAGAGAATATTCTAACTAAACTCTCTAATGCTATTTATCTGTAATAATATTATGAGTTGGTGCTTTATAGAATATTCAGAAATATCTAGTTTATGAAAATTGCGATTTCATGTTTCAGATTCTTTCTCATAGTCAACACCAATTATTAGAATATCCTAAAACTTAAGTTGACCTAACTTTTATCAGTTTCCAAACAAAATTTAAGTAGCTGTCCGCATAATATTTCTTTTATTATTCTTAAAAACTATGCATTATCAGTCAGAGTTAGATCTGGATTTTCTAATATATATAAAATCAATTCTAATAGTATTATTTAATTCTTGGAGCCTAAATTTGACTTCTAAATTAGCAACTTACACAAACTATCAAATAACATGAGAGCTGATTGCAAGCTCTATTCATATTGAGTCTTAGCACCATCATATTTTCGCTCAGTTTGTTCCAAAAACTCAACATATTTCTTTTTGCAAATGAACGAACATATGGGAACTCTATTTTCTTTGCAATAAAACTCTGCACTCTCTCTACACAATATGCACCAGCCAAATGTGCCATTAATTATTTCCTTTTCATTAATATATTGAGTATCTCTTTTAATTAGGCTATTTTCAATCGAAACGCTTTCTGGAATAGTTCTCCCTTAGAGAACTACATCATCAACAGTATTAGTTAATATCATATTTACTAATTTCTATACACAATCCACTTTAATTTAGCTTTTCTTTCTTTATCTTGTATTCAGAAGATTTTACTCCACACCTTGGAATGTTAGATTAACTATTTATATTAATGACGATTTAGCCATTCTATCTAGTGATTGAGACTTCGATTCTAGAAATTATATAATTTTACATGTATAGACATATATTATGGATCTTAATATCCTTACAAGTTGGGGACCTTATACCTAACAAGATGGGATGGTGACAAATGCAACAAGTAGTTTGAGGGTTTGCATTACGAACTCATCCTTCTCCACTAGGCACTAACTAGCACTATAGATGAGAGTTTCAATTAAGGGTCCCTTCTTCTTCTCGGTATCGAACAGTTCAGAAAATTCATCAATAAAATACTCACTTGTAGTGTCTAGCTGTAACCCATCAACATATCCATTAGAAACTAGCACTAATAGGGTGTTAATAGCCAATTCCTTGAGTTTTGAATTCTTCATATTGATTGTAAGTCTTAGAACTGCAGCATATTTTCCTAATTTCATTTGATTTTCAGTTTTGAGTAGATCTTTTATTTATTTTAAATCATACCTTACATCTTATTTACAAAATCTTTAAAGGTAACATATTATCTAGGTAGATGCTTCTTGACCTTATCAAAATAATTTGATAGGATTGACTAAAATTACTATTATTTCATTATTTATATTATGGGAAATTGTTTAGCGGATAGATCCAAATTTCCCATCTTATTTGAGAAAAAAGAAAAGATTATACTAGAACAAACATTCCGATAATTAGTTTCACAGCATCCTCAGTAAGAAATAATAAATATAATAAAAAAGATCAAGGAAACATGATAGATTATTTGAAGAAAACTTTGAATCCCTATTTCCTGAAAACCCAAAACTAGGTGTAGCAATACACTGGTTTATGAGCCAATATTAAAACGATAATTTACCTGTAACATATTAAACATTCTTAAAAATATGTAATCATAATATTAAAAAAATAGTTGAATGCTTAATACTAGGCAAGTCAGAAAATGATGGATTAAGAAACCTAAATAGGATTCACATCCTGCTCATTATTATATGCCTATTTGGCTCAACAGATATCTAATATTATCTAATCAACAGCGATTTAATTGAGATTAACTATTTGCAAACTATGGAATTTGTTACAGTACATATTATATTATAACATAAAGGGCTTTTAAAGAATGATGATTGGAAGAAAGTAAATCAATGAAATACCAGCGAAATCACTTGTTGATGCCGTATTCCTCAAAAGTTCCGGATGTATTAGAGTTGATAAATTGTGCTAGAAGTTCACAAATAATATGCCCTTATTAGATTAAATCATCAAAGATTACTTTGAGGCTAAGCTTTTGAACAAATAAATTAAATCATAACTGGTAGGCTTGTTACAACCCTCATATATCTTGAACATGGAATGGACATGCCTACTTAAATTAATATTCACACAATCTGAAATGAGAACTTGTAATAAATTACATCTCTTATATTCTACTAATGTAAATTCGAAAGACTTTCAATAACTATCTTAAATTCTTGATTACAACGATTCACCCACACTAACAATAATACTCATTGAAGATGCTGGGAAGGAGTATGTTCTAGGTGCTTTATCCAACAGTAAGTGGAATGATGACGGCCAGCCTGGAGGAACTAAGGATGATTTAATATTTCAAATAGTTCCCACATTTTAGGTCTATTTATCCCAATTAGATAAATATGCATCAAGACCTCAATATAACTATTTAAATTCAAAAAACAAAGATCTCAAGCTTGGTCTTGGATTTGGAGGTGAAATGGGAAAAGAATTCCGAATTTTCATCAACTAAGACTTGATAAATATTTTTGTAAGAGAATTTGATAAAACATACGAAAAGGGATTACTTGGTAGCAAGCCTGTATTTCAAACCAAGATAAAGGTTTTGGAGATATGGGCACTCGAGTAGACTAGAGGTCACACACATATGAAAGATTTCATAAAAGATTAGTAAGACGATAGTATAGATTTCGTAGATGCATACGAACCATAATTCAAATTAGATGAGGATATTAGTTCCTATCAATCTGGGGTGTATGAATTTGAGGAGAAATAAGAATTTATGGAAAAGGCAGACTCCAGTTAATGGGATGCTGGATCAAATGACAGTGATAGAGGTTTCGATTAGATAGTTGTTGTTAATGGTGATGGCTAAACTTCGAATGAAATCATAGTAAGAGGCAAGTCATAAGATAAAAAGGATGGATTCTAGTCAGCTACAAAGGTGGATACCATACAATAGAGCACAAAAGGGGATGTCTTTGAGAATGAAACTGTCTAGAACCAAAACCAGAAACTTTAATCATCTAATTTTGATAAAGCTTACGTAGTTACATCTGGTACATTTGGTTAGAATTCAAAGTAATTATTAAAATTTAATATTAGTTGGGATGGAGGTGATAGCAATAACGATTAATATTAGATAAAATCGATGAAATTTGGATAGATTATAAATAAAGATCTTGATGTAATAACGGAAGAGATGAAGGAATCCACAAATACGTAATATTGAAAAGAAAAAAAAAACTCAAATATTTATCAATCATCTGATTATTTTTTATATGAATCGTCCATTCTTGATCTTGTAACAAAATAAGATTTAACTTTCCTCTTAGCAACAGGCACATCTACTTCCTTATGAAATTGGAAAGTATATTCTGAAGGGAAATGATTAGAGATTAATTTCATCGTATCCTCACTTACCATAACTCTTGCTGCCTCTCCTTGAGATTCCATTTTATTAGCAATAACTGCATCGATACCAAATATATCATATCGAACTATATCTGTTCCGATGATTCCCCCATAAAATTAGCCCTTTAAAATAAGAATAATAATACAGTATGAATACCAATCCTCATATTAAGATCCTTAACTTAGATTTCTTTCCTAACCTTCTTAATTATATCAACCATCTAAAGTCCCATCTCCAAAACATTCCTCGCTTCCTATCCTGGATTCCTCTATTCCATGTTATTGATTCCCATAACAACATAACAATCACCAATAGTGTATACCTTATAAACATTTTATTATAAACACTCTTTATCGAATTCAGTCATTAATTTTCTAAGCATCTTAACCACCTACTCTGCTGTCACACTTGAAGAATATGCAGTAAATCCAGATATGTCAGCAAACAATAGTGTAGCCTCTGTAAGCACATCTGATAATTCTAATTTAATCTTATTATTTTGATAAAATCTAGTCAATATGTGAGATGGTAATAAATTTGTTAGCAACGTATCACGCTATTCCTTTTTTAGATTTTCTGCTGTTGAAGTGTTGAAATTCTTAATAGTTAATTCAAAATTGTTATGTGATACCATTAATAAAATTATCGAACATAAAATAACAAATAAGAGTAAATTGCTATGTCCATATATAGATAAATTGGTTATCCAAGCGATTTGTTATATTACTAAATAAGTGAACATATATTTGAATTTCATGGATGATTGGTTAACTGCTGCAAAAGCAAATAAATATGCTTCAGCTTAATCTGCAATTAAAAATTACTAGTTTGTTAGGAAAGTCAAAAAAAATAAACACAAAAATGATGATATATAGTACAAGGCAGTTAGAAATAGATCCAAATCATGTAACTTGTATTTCTTAAGTCTTATTATTATGTAGTACAATATTGTTAAATATAAGAATAGAAACATCCTAATTGTATAAGATGAATATCCACCCTAAAATGGATGAATTAACAATATCTGTGTCTTAAATAAACAAAATATAATTGTGAAGGGCACAAATATATCTTTTAATTCTGATCTGATATCAGTGTAATAACTTTCAAATAATTGAATAATTTCTGCCTCATTCTAATTCTTGCCCTAATACTCTAAAGTTAATTTATTATAATTTAATATTATATGTTAAACATCTTTTTACTTTTTCTCCTATTGAAACTCTTATATGTCATCAGCATCTATTTCATTTATTCCAAGCATCCTATTTTCTGGGTACCATTCAATATCTTTAATCTCTAACTACTCCTCCTTTGATTCATTCCACTCCTATTAGGTATAATCTCTTTTGATAACCTCCTAAGATTTGGCTCTCACTCTCTTCTCATCAGAGTTTATTTTCTCCTATATAGATGCATAACCATTTTGAGTAACTTTCTTCTTTCCACCATCAGATTATTAGGAATTTTCATTATTATTATTCTTGCGCTTTATTAATTTAACTGCTTATTACTAAGTTCTATTTTAACTGAATAATCTAGATCTTCTGCTGCCACCCAAAATCGTCTATCTGCTTTCAGCATCATTTTACTTTATGGTTTAATTATGATGCATGGTTGTTTATTTTAGATTTTTCATTAACTTACTATTCAGCATTCCACTAGGCAAATCCTTCAATTGGATAGGCATTGACATCCGTTTTTTGAAATTGAGCTTTCTCTAATACACTTAATACACCTTCAAAACACCTTTACCCTTAGCTTCAACCTCTTATTCAATAAATAAATAGTCTGTGTTCATAACCCTTTCATAAGCTTGTGAGGAGATTGTTATCCTTCCCTCTACTCCAGTTGAACACATCCTTGAGGCGGTATTCACAGTATCTCCAATTAACGAAAATTATGGTTTGTGATATCCTATAACTCCTGCAATAACTAAACCATAATGAATTCCAATTTTTAATTTCAATTTCTCTGTTTTGTTCTAGAACTAATATTTAAACTCAGAAATAGATTTAAAGAAATCAAAAGATATGTCTAATGCTAATTAAGTCTCATTAATTTTTCTCTAATTCAATCCATCCTTATTGTTTTATAGTTCTAATGCTTTCAATCCAGAACATGCCATATATGTTTTACCCACAGTTTCAATTTTCTAAACTCCATACTACAAGCAGATTTTATCAAATACTCTAAATATATCATCTAGGTAAGCTACAACCTACCTCTACTTAGATTATAATATTCTATCAAAGTTGCATATTTCAAGAAATATTATTGAAACTGCTCCCTAATTCTCTTCTATCTGTGTCTCATCAGATTCAATTTTCTCATAAATAAATGCAGGGAGAAGCAACTTCACAATCTAATTAGTTTGTTCCTGCTAGCTTTTGAGTGCCTAATCAAATAGAAACGACAGCCTTGTGAATCTTTGAAACTGTGATATGAAATAATATATACATTATAATGTGTAAATGAAGATAAGCAAGACAATACAAATAGGAATACAATTAGCACTATGAATTCCATTTTCAAGTTCCAAGACTCTGAATTAAGCAAATAATTGTTATAGAACCAAAATGCTCTAATGCAATATGATATCTCAAACATACTCGATAAACTAACTGTGTATATGAGAGGAGGAGGGAATATATCCCAAGCTAGAAACTAAAAATACAGTATCTATGCAAATGTGCTATAATAAAACTAACTCTAATCAAACACCAGATATACACTGATAAAGTGATCAATAATAAGTAATGACGGTATTATTAGATATACATCTATCTTACCCCAAAATGAGTAAAAACTTGATAAGTCCTCCTACTCTTTCTCCTTAATATTCGTCTTAAAGTTAATAAATACCCAAAGGATCATAATGAATAGCCAAATGACATTAGGTATAATGATTTCGGTATCGTTAAATTAATTGAAACTTCCCAAACTGCCTATTCTAAGTATGAGAATCAAACCCATTACGACTCTTCTTCTGCTTTAAAAATATGATATTATCTTCTATCTTCTAAATTGTTTCTCATATTCTTAATTATAAAAGTTTAGAGTGTATTTAGAATATTCATCAGAATATGATTAGGTTTTTTCACTTTCGAATAACGATCTTATAAATGGGTCTATGGAGACGTTTGTGAAGACACTCTTAATGTTTTAAAAGAATTTACGACTTATCTTAATATGGGCTTATACAGGAAATTGTTTCCAATTATATTTTTTCTTTACATTTTCATCTGTAGCACTCCTCAAATAGGGATCATTAACAAATTTGTTGGGATTTTCGATATAATCAAGAAAGCTCAAAATGACCTTAGGACTAAACATCTGCTCTCTCGTTAATTTAACGATTTGATCAATTGTAACTATAATCCCAATACATGAACTTATTCCAATAATGTACTACCATTTGAATACGGCATTTATAATGAATTACCTTATATATTCATCTATTTAAATTGATAAGCCTATTATGATTAACAATATGGTCGTTAATAATGACCAAATGTATTATTTAAACTCTACATTTTAATGCATCATATATGATATAGAATATCCTAGCATTTAAAATGATTAAAATATATACATCATATGATTAATGTTAGTAGAATCTAATCCTTAAAATGTCATAAATTAATTGAATATGTATGTGCACAATAATGCAACAATAGATGCAGAAACCAATACCTCGTAAAGCATTTCCTATAACCATCTGAAATTACTCTTAAAACATTTATAGATAGATGGTAATTTTTATGGTAACATTAACTCTATTTGCTCTTTATCAGATCTATTATCATACCTACAAAGTAGTGTTGAAAATATAATTATCTATAATTACAAAGAAATTAGGTATGTTATAGGCTGATCGATAAAAACTATTTTCATTATTGAAATATGCATAGTGTAGATTATTAGCTAACTTAATGATGTTTTACAACTAAATACCACTATTGCTGATAAATGCATAGGTAATATTTTAGCAAAATACACAATTACTTATCTTAAATGCTGTAAATTACTAACCTAAATATTTGAATAAGCCAATTTAATTTATCCTTTAGGATTAATAAACTATATATTAGCCATGGCATGCTAGATCATATCAAAATCATCAACTGAATCAGATATAGTCATTAATGTATTTTAAGGGCTTAATACTCTATTCACTGATTCTGTAATCAGCTCCTTCTCATAAGGAGTGCAATCGTAAGCAATCAAAGTCTTCAATATCAAAGCAATAAATAAAAAATGACTCTTCATATACTCATCATTAAATATTAACTTAATGCATTTGCCATTCAATAGTAAACAAACCTTCTAAAGCGGTTCAACACCTCTGCTCTTCATTTATTGGATCATGCTCTCATCTAAGGTGGACTTTTTCTTATGAAATGACTTATCCCTTGATTGAGTGCCAGCACCATTAGTAAATAGCGATTTCATATGTTATTATTATTAAGATTGATGTTACTCTGTTTCCTTTAATAGTTATTTTCTTATAAACAACAATTATGATTTCATTTACAATTTCAATCTTTCCTCATCCTCCTCATCCAGTCTTAATAACAAGTTCTCTTTATTTAAAATTCCAACTTGATAACCAGTGGATATGGTCTACATTTTTTTATCACCCGACAATATCCATTATGGTATATCTAGTGATTTTAACTGTTTTGCTATTTTTAGTGCACCCTCATTGTAATCTTCTTTGAGACATATTATTCCATAATATTCCAAGTTTTCATATAACTCCTTATCCCAAGTTGTTATTATCTGGGACTATTGAGTCGAATGTATCGATGTATCAGGATTACCAGATAAGAAAATCTATCCATTCTAGTCATCTGATTTTATGAAATTCACATTATCTATCTACTTTCCAGCATATATAATAAATCTACAACCATCCTGCTAATGATAATTAATTAGTTTCTCTATCATAATTTTCTTTGATTGCGAAATGTTACAAAAATCCAATAGATTCACATTCTCACTTTTGATATACAATTTCACATTATGTTGCTTCTATTTAGGATTATTTTTTGTCTATCTACTCACATATTCTTTATTTTATTCCAATATAATGCCAAATTAGTCATTATTTTATAATTTTTTTAGAACTATATACTTTTCCCTTAAACCTTTAGCACTTATTTCATAGCATATTTTTTTATTTAGAATACCAGAAAAATTGAACTCAAAACCGTAAATTTTAGCAAATTTCATAACTGATTCCTAGTATTCTTCCGTATTCTCGTTAAAAAAGTGTTACTAATCCCTATTCAATTGATCTGGAGCGACCGAAATCTATAAATTCCCATTTATATTAGGCTGCTTCGCTTACTTCTATCTCTATGCATACTTAGTCTTGACATCCTAACATAATATCATAGCTCTCATTAACTCATTGCACTTAGGATGACCCAATCTTATCAAATCCATTATCTCCTTTCTCTCAGAATCAGACTCCTCATCACTTTAATTCTCTTCATGTTTTACAATATCAGGAGAATAATCCTTCCATGTAGCCTCATCCTTACCGCTAAATCCAGGTGTTCTTGGATTCACTATCGAGTTAAGATTTTTTGTTCGACCAGCTCTATCTACTCGTCTCTCATTCCTCTTTCCCTTATCTGGTGATGATAATACTTCTTCCGAACTCACTTGTTTACTTAGAATCTAAATCTTCTTCATTGATGGTTCCTTTATAAAATGGGTGTTTAAAGTTAATATAGCATTTCGAGTGTAATGATCCTCCTCCTCATTTAAGATTGCTTCCTCCTAATTAAAACTAACAGCTTCATCAATTTAGGATTACAATCGACTTTTTATGGATTTTTAGCTCAAAGATTTTCGTGCTACACTTAATTTTATTTGTTTCTCGCTCTATTGCATATTTTCAAAATCCATTAAATTGTTTTTATCACTTTTTTGAACTAAATCTTCTTCAGATGACTTTTTTCTAGAAATTTCATCTTCTTCCTCTATTAATTGCATAGCGTTCCTATTTACTGTTTATGTCTATAAACGATAAAATTGTTTCGTCTGCTTTCTTGTAATAGCCTATTTATCCTATAATGAATAATAATGGGTTCCTATAATTATTCCACTTAGGATGGTATTTATGTTTGTCAATGTGCCCGTCTTATCATATATGCAATGATCCACCTTTGTTAAATTTAACAGAGCTGACGAATGAGATATCTTAATATCATCCTAGTCTTTAAAAATCTTATCGAACATTCTAAATGCAATTTCACACAAGCCAATGATGAATACTGGATGGACGAATGTTAGACTTTGAAATATTTTCGACACTATGGTAAACATCGAGTAATCATCCGATATCTACTAAAATCTAATAATCAATGTGATAGCGAACTTTAATTAATTTCATATTATTACCGCTAATTATATCAGATAAAGCAAACAAAAGAGCATGGAATATCTTGTTAGATATCTATCAAATTAATTGTTCGAATCCTTAAATAAAGTATTCCACAACCTCATGACATCTTCATCATCATTCTAAATTACAATCCCCACTACCCAGTCGGTGTTATAGATAACACTGCTATACGTAATTACATTATTATAATCCAGATACTCTCCCTTTGGATCTTTTTATAATTTTATGAACCCTCTAAATTGTCTATTGCTGCTATCAATGGAGTCGAATTCTATTTTTCCTGTCAGTATCCTCTTGAAGTATATGAAGGTTTAATTCTTAGAGTCCTAATTAGATATGGATGTCATTTTTATGGATTATTTAGGCACCTAATTACTTATGCCATCCTTCTACCAAGTCGATATCATAAACTTCTCCTCCTAACTATTGAGGATTAATATGCTAATTGGCACTGGTTAATGGCGTTTCAAAAAAATAAGACTTCCAATCGCCACATCCTTTTTAGGCTTTTTCTCAATATGACATCTCGGATCCCAATTTATGACATACACAGTCTGCTTGTAATACTCATCCACCTAAACAAGTGCCTTCCTAATCTACTAATATGATCTCAAAAAATTCATGATCAGATTGAATGCTAGTTAGATCAGACACATTATCATTTATGAATATGCAGCAAATACTCCAGATAGAATAATTATGAATATCGCCCATAGATTGAATCCTTTTTTGAATTCTTAATAAAGTGAATGCAAAATAGTCCTAATTACCTATAATTATACTAATAATTACAAGATTCTTCACCAATTTCTAATAATTACGCTTTACCTGGTTCTAAGGATATCCATTCTTAAAGTATAACTTAAATTATAAGTATGAATTAATACCTTATTCTAGTAATCTCTCAAAGCTTCTATATTACGATACTTCATTGATAATATAATTTTTTTTTATAAAATAAAAGATAAAATTTCTAAGAGAGTAAATTCAGGATATATATCTAGAATAACATTAATGAATACAAATAATGCAATGAATAAGATTACATTGCAATTCCTCTACATCATATCTAAAATTTGATCAAACATATATTTATATAAAAAAATCATATTACAACTAATATGGCTGAACACTAAAATGGGCATATAGATTTAGTGGAGCAAGGATAGAAAAATCATGAATCTAAATAATTTCTAGCTGATCGAGAAATTAATTCTCTTTTAGATGATAACTTGCCAGGAGATCGGGAATTAGCTGAGATTCATTAGGTATTCAATTTTTTTTGATTAGTAAGCATGGTATATACCTGATAAAAGAGCTACCATTAATTAATTGAAACATGCTGATAAAATATGTTAATGCTGTGGTAGACAAGTGCCTAAAAAGAGAATAGACATAAATTGTGACAATTTAGATTACAACTTTTTGGGATCTGGAATAAGCCTGTATTTCGAGTTTATAAAATAATGTTTAACAACCATGTTATTGTTTTTCGTAACTTCATGAGATTACAACTTATTCACTAATTATTTTTTTGGTGACTATTGCCAATAGAAGACAGATTCTGAATACAATTGCGTGTAATCATGGGTTTCCTAAATATCGCTTATAAATAAAAAGGACCAATTTCAATATATGGAACTTCAATAGATGATGAATTTAGTGACTATCATAACCATCATCATTTATTTCCAGTATTTTAGAAAACACTTGAGACAAATTGATACAATATGTGATGAATTAATTTAAAGTGCATCTGATTATACTGTTTGGGTTAAGAATATACCTTAATACTTAGGGGATTGTGATTATGATGAAGAAATAAAATTCTATTTTAATTCAGTTATGGAATTATTTCCCTTATCAAAAGAAGTGATTGAATAGGAGGAGATAAGAAAACTCAGAATGTCTCATTATTAGCCCTTATCAAGGATAGCTAATGTTAATTTAGTTTATGATATCTCACCTATTTTAATGCTGTAAAAATAAAGTAATTAATATAGACAAGAAAGGAAGATTCAAACCTAGAGGCAAAAGACAGCTGATCTTAATTCATAAATTATAGATGTAGAATCCTAAATTTAAATCTTATTGGCTAAATTTTATTAAGGTTAGGATGTTAATTAATATTTTCTTGGATAATGTTTCTTACAATTTTAATGGGAAGATGATGCTAAATTTTTTGTTAGTGAGTTCAACAGAAATAATAGGAAACTCAAATTCAGGAATAATAATTTAGAAATAACCAAAGCTCCCAATCCATCTGATGTGTTTTGGGCTAATTTGCATATAAGTTATTTTGAAAAATTCAAAAGAAGACTAATATCATATATCACAACACTACTTACCCTTGTAACTTGTACAGGACTTATTTATTTACTTAATGGATATCAAATTCATATTGCAGACTAAAATAATAATGAAGAATCTAATTTAAACACAATATTATCATATAGCGCATCAGCATTTATAACTATTTTAAATTTAGTATTAGTGTACATTATTGAATATCTATCTTAATATGAAAAGTATAATACATATACTACATATAATATAAGTTAAGCCATAAAATTAAGTAATGCATAATTCTTTAACACATCATTGATATATTTCATAGTTGTAGTTTTGTTGAAACCAAATATTTCCTAGGAAGGTGGGTTAGTGTAAAACTAAACATTAGTATTTTTCAGTAATTGCATAATACCGGCATTGATAAAACTTATCGACTATTGGTATTGGCTAAAATAGATATAAAAAAGATATGCAATCGGGATAAACCAAATTTAGTTGAATAAACTCTATGAAGATTTAGAGTGGTCCATTTCGCTGCCTTATGCAACAATCATTTGTTCATTTTATTCTGTAGCATTTTACTCATCATTAATTCCTATCTCATAATTAATTAGTTGTGTTACCTTAGTTTTTCTATATTGGGCCGATAAGTATAACATAGCTAGGAGGAGATTAGTGAAATATAACGTAGGCTCAGAATTGTGTATATAGATGGTAGAGTAATTAGAGTATACTTTACCAATATATTGCTGTTCCAACCTTTATTGGTGCTATCAATTCAATAATAAACTAAACTATTATGCAATCGCAGGAATCATATTAGGGATTTTGCATGCAATCATCCCAATGCAGAAAGTAAATGATTATATATTCCCATTTTAACCGAAAGAAAGGGAAATAAAATCATTTCAGGATGCAAAGGAAGATTTCTTGACAGATTATCCTAACGAGAATCCTGCCTATAGTGAAAAAAGTAGAATCAAAGCCTATAGACGATAAACAATTTGATATTTTTATATTTTTAAATTTATATTATTAAAATGATATTTGACAAATAATCCATCGACTAATTAGCATAAATAATCAAACCAACCCATCGGTATGATATAGTGGCTTTGCAAATAGCAGCAATCTATATATTTTATTTGGCCTACAAATACACAATAATAAGATTCAGGAATTATAGAGCATACAATAAAATTACACAATATAGGTTTAAAATTGATGATGATTAAGTAAAAGAAAAGGATAATTCAAAAAAAAATAAAAAAATAAATAAAAAGATGAATCCTTAAAGAATGAACCTAAAAAACAAGAGATCAAGCAAGAAATTAAATAAGAGGTAAAATAAGAGGTAAAATAAGAGATTAAAGAGTAAGTTAAACAAAACAAATAACCTGGTCCTTCATTAAAAGAATTACAATTACAAAAAATGTAAACCCATAATAAGGGAAAGGAAAAAAACATACCTTAGAAAGGTAATTTTTATTATATATACAAGTTGATCATCCAACGTATCAATCTTGTGTTAAAGGATTTGCAGAGGTTATAACTGGAATCGCTTTCAATAACAGGTATACTGTGGCATCCTCATTCGATTAAACCATAAAGGTCTTTGATAATTCTGAGTTTTTCATTCACTAAGATAACCCAAAATATTTGAGTTATAAATTACTAGATATGCATCCAACGGCAGTTTGCATAACCTAAAAATTAGACTTTATATACTATGCAGCCAACAATTCAATATATGAATTGCAATTTAATCCAAAGTCTGAAGATAGATAATATTTTAACAACATTCTTAAGGCTCAAAACTGTCATAAAACAGATATAGTCAGCATCCATATTGATGAGGATAAAACCCTAATTACTGTAGGATAAGACACACATATCAAAATCTGGAACTTAAAAGGAGAATAATTGAAAGAACTAAACACATCCTACATTGAACATTATGGCTCAAGTTATTCATCAGGAAAATTAATTCTAAGTTCAAAGAATGCTGATACTTCTCTATTCCACGTTTAATACGGAAGAGATAACACATTTAGAGCTTTAGAGAAGATTGGTATTTTAAGAGGTGATAAAAATTCCATTTATGATGTGAGAGTAAATGACAAGGCAACAAGGGCTGTGTTAGTCTCTACAACGTCATGTCGAGTATCTAACATAGTAGTTGATTTTAAGAACAAAGAGGAACCAAAATTAATTTAGGTTTATGAAAATCAAAGAATTTCCTCAGCAGCTTCAACTGATCATTTAACTGTAGTTTCAGTGGACACCGATATCCTTCTTTACAACCAGCATGTATCTAATTATAAAATCAATAGAATCAACAAATAGACGTTATCAAGGGAGCAGCTTAAACTAAAATAAATTCAATATATTTAAGAGAACTCCATGGAAAGGGAAAGGAATATCTATTATGTTATGTCCAAGGGTAGGAATAAAATAAGATTAATGTATTTGATTTCACGAGATATAAATGATATATATTCAAACAAATAATTCTTTAAATAAATCAACCTTAAGTTCATTTTCTTGTTGAAATTAGCCATCATAGAAGGGATCATATAACTATTATTTATAGAATATGATACAAATTTGTCATAGAATGTCCCTTCCCATAGTACACTTAAATCTCCTTGCTTCTAAGCCCAAATTAGTACACCTCCTACTAAATATGGGAATACAAATATTGATTAAGGAAATTATATGTTTGTAACCGCAGCTTAAACAAGAATCTAAGTTAGAGTTCCAAAAAATAACCCAAGTATTCCTATCATTGTGTATACATTGGAATTTCTATTCCTATCATATCGATTCAAATAAGATATGACCATTCCTGGAAGTATTAAGTCTAATATTGATAGTTTAATTTCAACAGGGTTAAAAGTAATATTTACTCCATTTCTACTATCAGCACAAATCTAGGGTCTAAAATGAAACTGATTGAACCTGAAATGAAAAATATGTTAACCATGAGAACAAGACTACAGTAGTTGCAAGATATGTAGGGATTAAGATAAATTTAAAAACAATTCACGATATTGAGAAAATAGCATGGCATCTCTAATATAATGCCCCTTTTTGGAATGATCTAAATACCTGTGCTAATAACATGGTTCATATCTCTAAGATACACCCTATCACTGCCAGAGAAATATGAAGGAATTAAAACATAGGGATATTTATGGTTATAGGATCTCTCAGAATATGACCCATATATGATCCTTCCTGTAGTTAGTGCCCTCTCAACATCCCTAAACATATCACTAAATCCAAATGCCAAATAGGGTCCAAGCTTTATGAACAATTTTAAAACTACTTAAAATTCGTCCCCTTCCTATCAATACCTATTGTTATATTTTTCCCTGCTTGAATTAATTTATATTGGGCTTCAAGCAGTATATGCCAACTTATAATATCATAAATAGGCCGTTCAGATTTTTTCCTTAGAAAGTAATTATTATGATAATAAATTTCCTAAGAATGATGAAAGTACCATAATATTTGCCAGGTACCATATTAGAGAGAATGCATACCCAAAAATAATAGAATGTCATCAAGGCAACAATTGAAGATGTGAAAGTAAAAGATTAAATCCAAATTAACGAGGATAAAAGTAGATTGAAAATTTTTACACAAAAACCAAAAAAATGATATATCATTAAAATCTGGAAAAGTCTGGTTTCGCAACCTTTCTATACTCCTTAAGTCCCGTTTCAATACAAATCATCTCCTCCCAACTTAATGGCACCATCAATTTTTGAGATTCTTGATTTCTTGCAAATACAACACCCATATCATCTTCAACCGTGCTTAGGTATATTCTTTATGAATCTCCAAATGAAATTAATCTTGCTTATATAATGTCACCTGGAATGAAACATTTATTCATCTCAATTTTATCTATCTCATGACTTCTAATGTTTTATTTCCTAACCACAGCTTCTAAATTTCCTCTAAATTTAATTCCACCACATTTAAGGATTCTAACAAATGCTCTATCTTCCCTTATATTTGTTATTTATCCCAATATAATTGAGCCTTATTTTAATTCAGCATCAGGAATGATACCTTCAACAGATATCAACTAATTGTTTTTCACAACTTATCCATACAGAGTGGCAACAATATTTTCTCCTTACAACCTTACTCCCTTACCGAGGATTAAATCATTTTTCTAGCAAACAATTTAACCAGGCTTATACATGTTTTAATATTAAAATAATATGTCAACTTTAGAGGAAAATGAACCAATAAATGAATAGAATTCTAAATTATAGACTCCTAAAACATATTGTGTATAAAATAGATTGAAGTCGAGAATAAGTTTAGTCTTTCCAGAGAACGTGCGATTTGATGAAAAAGTTGATGAAGAGGAGAAATATTTATTTGAAGATAACGATTGGGAACTAAACTATAATGAAGTGAGCTAGGAGTCCATCAAAAAAGATGAAATGGATAGATTCCGTACTAATTGGTCCTGGTTGTAGTTTTTTGAATTTTTCTTCTATCACATTGTAATTTTGATGATAATTTTTTAGCTATTTTTTATCTTGCTAGGCCCTTTTATGGTTCCATTTCTCTCACTAAAACCAGGCATGACACTTATGAGAAACATGCAATTTTGGGGACTCAATTCAGGATTTTATGCATAAACCTTTATTTGGTTTGGATCTATGGTAGGAGGTGTGGGATATTTTGTGTTTGAAAACAGTATCGTCACATTCACTGAAGTTCTATTCTTATGGTACGCACTGACTATACGATCTGCAGTTATTGCAGCCAAATATGCCACATTCACCTCTGATAAAATATTACTCTATAAGAAGGTTTTGCTAGACTCCTAGATATTTGAATTTGACCTGATGTTGAGGGACTGGAAGGATTAAAGCAAGAAGATCTTGTTTCTCGAACAGTACCGTTCGATAAAGAGAAAGTAGTTTGAAGTAACCTAATATAAATTTGATATTATTGCACCTCCACACCCAAAAACTGTGCAAGGCATTCGGGATGTTGAAATCGAATACTACAAGGAGATGAATATAGTATTAGAGAACTCATAATAATTTAATGGATTTTAGATATTTGGATATTTAGCATTAAAGTTTAAAGCTCAAAATGATTCAGACGTCATATTTAAATTGGGTTTGATTGAAGCATTTTTATTTAGCATAACTCCAATCCTACTAAAATTGCCCTAACTAATCGGTGACTCAATCTCCTACATTGATACTGCCAGAACTATTATAAACTTTTGTGTTTCTTGTTTTGCATTTTGGGGGTCGTACATTTTCTTCCACTTAGGTTTTTACGACTTTTACAGGAAATTTTACTTAAACGATTAGTGTCTGTACATGATTCAATCTACAAACCGTAGATTCGCATACCCCAAATCTATCCCTACATTGAATTTCAACAATTTAGAAACCCTCTAAGCGTGGTCTATGATAAGATCAATGTCATTTGATTATGGAGAGCAGTTCAACCAGAGAACCTAGGGGTTCTTCTCCTTAGTTTTTCTAGGATTCATATTTCTAATGTTTGTTTCACTCCTATTGATATTAAAAATGGTCTCATTAAACATGTTTCAATCAATTTTACTTGGCGAACTTGCAATTTTACTTGTCTCATTTACTATTTACTATCTTTACTTGGCCGCAAAGCTTAACAGCTACTTTTAAATATATGAAATATCTTTATAAGAATTGAAATCCGTCTACCAAGATATCCTAAGAATGATGGACACCTACTTTATTCAAAACAAGGAGCCAATCAACTATATCCACAAGAAGTTCATTTAATTATTAAGAACGTAATGCTAGGGAAATCTAAAATAAGTTGAAGACATAATAAATTCAGTAGCTAAGGAGATAGATGATAATCTTAGACTCCTAGAAATAGATAAGAGAAATAATCCATTCAAATTATATGGTGTGCCTATAACATTCAACCTATTAAAGAGTGCGGGTGTGGGTATTTCAACATTATTTAGTTATGCCTTATAACAAAGATTCATGACAAACTGATTAATTTTCTATATTTTTTCTTTATCTTTATTTTTTTAATTTAATTTATTACAATAATTTTTAATTATTAGTAAAATATAGATTTGCTTAACAGGAATACAGAAATACTCAAAAGATAGATAAATAATAACCCAACTTAAACAGCTTTTAGGTGATCAATATATAGAGCCCTAATAAATTGTTAAACCAAAAATGAAACCATTTTGTTTTCTATCATTTGATTCATAGGAATAGAAAGAAAAATTCACAAATTTGATTAATGCAACAAGTTATTACGAGTTAATGAAGCACACAATACAGAGCATTTTGAAAGATAATTGGAAAAGAAATAAAGAAAAGAATATTAGTAAAAAGAATAATTGAAATAAAGGGAGAATATATAATTAAGAGAACCATTTGAGAGAGAAATTTCTGAAATGTTATTATAAACAGCTCCATTATATAAAATGTCTTATGATGAATAAAAAAAATATAAGGATGACGAACTTTAGAATGTCTTAAGAAAATATCGCAAATAGTATCATAAACGATTAGTGTAGGGTTACGAGTCACCAGAATGGCTTAAATGTATATTTTATTCAATATGAAAGAAATCTAAATTAATGAACCAATTATATGTGAGAAAGATTTCAATAATTACAGAAATAAAAGTGAATTTACTGTAAGTTATAATAGTAAAAATGAAATTACCGTTGGATTCAATGTAGGAGAGCATTTAAAAAACAATGCTAGTGTAGAAAGGGTATTAACATATTATATAAAAGCCAAATGGATGTGTATTAACTCCCAAAGTGGCAATAGACATTGCAAATAAATTAGAAAACTATATTAAATAATCACCCTATGGAGTGTATAATAGGATATCCTAAGAAGGGCTCTGGAGAATGGTACAAGTAAGGAGATCAGATATTACTAAAGAATTGATTATATCAATTAGCATAAGCAAAAATCAACTAAATTAGGAATAATTGGAATAAGTTAAAAAAGATTTAATCGACTTATTAAAAGATAATTAAGATTTCACACTTAAAGGAGTTGTTATGTTATATGCAACATAATAAGGCTCTGATGTACCTAATTCGTTAGATGATACCGAAGTGATATACGGATAAGGATACTATCATGAGATGATATTAGGAAAGAAAATATGCATTTCGTTCAATGCATTCCTTTAAAATCATACTCCTTAATGTGAGAGAATGTATTAAAAGATAATTGAGCTATGTAAATTGGACAAGAAACCAAAATTTTTGGATCTGTGTGCTGGTAGTGGCACGATAGGTATCTGCATAAATCAGGATGTTGATGAGGTAATAGCTGTTGAAATGAATCAATTATCATGTGAGGATGCTAAGAAAAACTATGAATTAAATAACATCAATGCTCGCATAATATTGCGAAAGTCGAGGATGCTATTAAATAAGTAGTTAAGGATGTTTAGAAGTTTCCCATAGTGGCATGTCTTGATCCTCCAAGAGCTGGAGTTCAACATAGTGTGGTTGAGTCACTTAGAACATGCAGGGGCCTCGATAAGATTATATATGTTTCATGCTCTCCTTACTCTGTAATCGACAACTTGATCTATTTGACCTTACCAGAGTCCAAGAAGCACAGAGCACCAGGGTTTAAGATAGTAAGTGCCACATTAGTGGACATGTTTCCATAAACTAACCATTTCGAAACAATATTTCATTTAGAAAGAGATTATCTAATTTGATTTATATTAATATGTTAGAATATAATTTCATCAAACAAAGAACCTTGATCCACAAACATGAGCTGAGGAAGAATATGAGAAAGGTTCTAATAGGCCTGACATTTAATCGGATACAAACCATAGACGATCAAGATGACAAATAAGAGAAGCCATAAATTACAGTTTGTAAACCCCCAATCTTGCCTCAAATCATTAAATAAAGAAGAATCTCTAAAGAAGAAACCAAAACATACCTTGAATTCGACAACCAAAGAAGGCTTTCAACCTTGGAGTCTGTAGAAACTATCAAAAATATATCACAAGAACGACTTCCTGAGTTCAGAAAATTACATACCCAAGATGATGAACCTCGAAAGCGAGTGAATTCTCAACTCTTGAATACACTTGCACTACGTAACAAATCAATTAAAGGGACAATCAATGATTGGCTTTATAAAATCAATCATAATAATCAATTTTAATGAATTCTCTAATCTCATCCACAGACTAAAATTAGAACTAATCATAATCCTTTCCATCGTAGTGCTTTGAAACTTTTATATAAAATTATCCCAATATTTACAAAGAATTGTCGATAATTTCCTTTATATATTCCTATAAAATATTACAAAATATTACCTTAAGTATCATAAATAGATTTTTATTAAGATAATTATTCATCTTAAGCACTATTTCCTATAAAAAATCCATCAAATTGTCATGAAATAGCTAATAAGTTCTCTTTATGCTTTCAACTGAAATTAAGACTGTAAGATCCTTTTACGCCTACTCCTATTCATTTTGAGTGACATATTGATATTTTCTTGTGAAATCTAACAATGTTTTAGCCACAATAAAGGTCATATCACTCACAAACATAAATAAGATAGTATCCTTCTAATTCAATAAATTCAATTTCCAATCAACTTCATAATAGTTTAATTTAGGCATTCCCTTATAAATGAATTAAAAGAAATTAGTCGTATAAGTCCATAACTTCTCAGCAGAAGATAATTCCATCAATGAGATTTCAGGTTTAAACTGCCCAGATATTAATTATAGAAGAACAGCTTTGCTTTCAGAAAAATTCAATTCACTCTCCTTGGAGATGTATGTTCCTAAACCTAAACCTTCACATAGTATAGCCAAGTTTTTTATGTAAAATAAATAACTATTAAATTTAATCTTTTTATTTTAATAAATACTGAATAATTATCCGCTACTTCTTTGAGTTGATTATTTATTTCCCTTAAAACTTCACCTGCCAATTAGGAAAATATCTTCTAATCAACACAGGCTTGCATTTTAGTAATCAACTCCAAACCATTCAAGACAGCAGGATAAACCTCATCCCTTTATTTTACATAACTCTTAGGTATAGGAGTAGATAAATGATATTTGTGAATGATTAACTTACCTTTCTTCTTAATATATTCTTTCGATGAGTGTTGATATATCTTCAATTAAATCTACGATTATGATGAAGTAATCAATTTCTGCATAAGATCTATTCTGAGCTTATCAATGAATTAGACTTAAAAAAAGGCCTTAAAACCACTCAATTGCTCTTTGTTATCATACTATTAAAATTAAAATAATAGAAGTACCTTTTATAAATCTTGTATGACTTTAATTATATAGCATTAAGGACTTATATTATCTATGAAATCTCTGAGAGACACTAATATGTTAGCCATCATCACAAGCGAGTTTAAGTCCTGATTCTTCGATAAATACCCTCTTATTATCTGATAATATAAATCTAAAATCTTGTTCATCTACAATCTATTATTATCTATTGTAATTTTTGAATTAGAAGTAAACGATACTCTGAAATAAACATACTCTAACAGCAAAATTTCAAATATATATCCCACCAAAGTTTGAAACAGCAAAACATCCAATTTTTCTCCTATCGTATAATCAATTTTTAGTTTTTATTTAATTTTAACTAAATTTTATGCAGTTTTATCATTCATTTATTTCTAAATCATATTCACAAGCTCTTAATGTAGATTGAACCGATTAAATGAGCTTATTTGCAAATACACATCATTATAAAGCTAATAAATATCATTATCAGTCTCTAATTGATTCTCAATATATGTAAAGAAGTGCCGAATATTATCAGGAATATAAAACTTATTATAGTCATCAATATATATTTAGAGTAATTTTTATTGCTTCTAAGTGAGCTAGGGTATCAATTGAGGAAATATAATTTGTAGATACTGCAATTTGAGAGGATTAGGTTCACATATTTATATTGTTGGGTAAAATACAGGTAATAAGTCCTTTATAGCATTAATTTTAGAATTTATAAACCCGCACACTTTCGAAATAATCTTCACTAAGGCATTTCTGCAAATTCCAATCAATTTTTTCTTAAGTGCCTAATATTATTCAATGCATTTCTGCTTGTTATGATAGTTTGGTTTTTGATAGAAGAATAAAATGCCATCCTATATTTCAGTATTGATGATCTGAAAATTAATATCCTTCCAATCCTATTCCAAATCCGTTTTTATCTTTTGTATGTTTGTGTAATACGTCAGATTGTCCTAAATTGCAAATGTAGTTTCCATTAATTCTTTTTATTGATTGATCAGAAATGTTGCTTCTTCATGAAATTCCTTAATATTGCTTATAATCCTATCCTTATCATTATTTAATTAATTAAGCTAATCGCATATGTCTTTTAAGTTATGGATAATGTCATTCATTTATTTTTGCTTGATTTGATATTGATTTTGTATCTATTCCAATTATTCAATATTCTCATCCCTTTGATTGGATTTTTTTAGAAAAGTAGTAATTTAGGATTCCTTGGTTTATGGTTACACAATTGTATCAAGAGACTCAATAATTAGCAATTCTTCTGCACTTAATGCATTTTATTACTCCCATTAAAATTACATATAATTAATTATTTAAATTTATTTATAATGGATTAATAAGAGTAATAAGAGAATGACCTTCAATAACCCTAAGTCGTTTAATTCAGAGATATTAGGCTAATTGAAATATTCTAAATATACGATAAGGATTAAGGACTAAGGAACTAAGTGGAGAATCTAGAAGAGGAAGTACTGAAATTACGATAGAAAAAGATGGAATAGGACTAGGAGCTAGAGAGGCTTTAGAAGATGGAGATGTAAAAGTAAAGATAGACGAGCAAAAAACAACATGATCAAGAGGTCACTATTCAATAGCCTCCTATGAAGTTCTGATAAGAAGTGAATATTAGTTAAAAAATGACAAAAAATTAGTATCATTATTTACGCAATTATTCATTATAAGACTTCTGTTGATTGCGACAAGGATCAATATATCTTTATAGTATGGCATCGATTCATCGAGTTTAGATCATCTGCTGATAAGCCCTCATAAAATCAAAGAAGAATCTGAAGCCTTATCCATAACATCACCTAGAGAAAAATGTTGCTAGATTCCTATTACAGTTTTGCTAAGTTATTATTAACACCTTGTGCTTATGCTACAGGATCTATGTTTGGTAAGGGGATATACTTTGCTGACACATTTGAGAAGAGCTATGAATAAACATAAGATCACACTTCGAATATGAACAGATGGTAGTTTCGGATGATTTGGAGGTGGAATTTTTGGTGGTGGTTGTTTTGGCTAAAATAACAATAGATTGTACAACTACAATCAAACCCAATAATAGATTGATGAGGAATAAAATGAGATCTAAAGATATAGATATCTCCTATTATGCGAAGTCGCAACAGGTAAGATGAAGGAATTGAGAGAACCCACTCATGTGGAGAACTTCTAAGGTAACAATATTAATTTTAATCCAAGATCAATATTATAGATTCGATTCCATCAAAGGTTGTGGATCTTGCGTTCCTGATACAAATTCCTAAGTTTAATTGGAGGATGGAACAATAATCCCACAAGGAAAAATAATCTAAGTTAAACCTTTGAATGAAAAAGACATATATCACCTGGCTCACAACTAATATATTGTTTATGATGAAGCCCAATTTAGGATTAGGTATCTAGTTTAGATTGTTACACAAAACCAAGAGGATAAATCCTGTGATTATTATTAAATGTTCAAAATTCTAATAAATAATATATTTTAATAAGATTCTCTTAAAATTTTTAATAGGATCCAATTTTTTCACTCTTCTTTTTAAATGAGTAAGACACTAGAATTAGTGATAACTGAGACAGTTAAAAATAGATACTGATGAGGGTTTAAAATAAATCTATATCTAGACTTTGACTCATAACTTTTCTTCTTGATTAGTAAATTTATTGAATACCCATATTTCATACGGAAGGAATAATGATTAACTAGGTATTTAATATCAAATGTAATTAATAATATTAAAATTAATAGAGTACATGTCTTTCTAACACATGTGGAATGGTTTCAATATCAGAAGTGAGATCTGTAGAATTAAACTTCTGACTTACGTGATCTAAGATAGGAGAGATTTGCATACTATTCAAAGAGATAGATTGATTGCTCTAACTTTAGAGAAGTTGGTTATTAGAGAATTTAGAAAAAGATATGATGTTTTGTTGAAAGCTTTGAAGATACTTATATTTAAAATAATATAAAAGACTTTATTTCAGACGTTAATTTGCTTTCATAATAATTTTTTTTTTTATTATAAAATTAAATAAATTGATAATTCAAGTAAGATCAAAGCTTTTGAATGAAAAAAAGTCAGGTTCTTTTTGGCAGAATAGTAAACATAACCTTTTGGTCGAATCCATAGCCTTCTTTGATTAGACCATTCCCACTAAGAACAAAATGAACATAAGCATATTTCTAATAATCTATTTATAGATATTATTATACTAGTTCAGTTTATGTTTAGGCAGTCGCATAAAATAGTGAAACATCGAGCCTGGATCCAAATCCAACTATCATTATGGTTAAAACAGCTTATATGAAATCAAATAACATAGTTAATGTTATATAGGTTTTTGTAAATATCTTAATCCTATATATCTGAAGATTATGTCTAAACTCCATATCACAAGTCTCAGGGGTATCAATATGTAAAGAAACCATATGGCTAATATTTCTTCATTTAAATCATGTGTCTTTACTTATTGAGGATTTGTAGTGTTATCTTAATTTCTAATGCCATCTACAACTGAATAAGTTAATGTCAATAGATTATATATCCAGCTATCAAGTATTAACATTAGTAAAAAGGAAGTGGACTAATAATACAATAGATGGAGTGACACATATCAAAAGGAGCATCAGATATATAAAACAATAAATATAAAGATTTTTTAATAAATGCACAATAGTCAGTCACAATAGCCCAAAGAATCAATACAACTCCTCAATGTGACAAGTAAAGAAATTTATATTTAAAATAGAATATTACTCATTGAATAAGGCGAAGTTAGGAATTTGGAAAATAATCACTACAGTGCAAGCAATAAAAATTTTTAAGAATTAGGAAGAGACAATCAAAAATTAGAAATTAGAAATTAGAATTAATAATAATGTCAATATAAATTATAAGAATTTTATTTTTATTTTTTTTGTTCTATTATTGGATAAATATCATAATTCTAATTCAGAAGATACTTAGATAGTTAATTGATTAAATCTCGGCTGAAAGGAGTATTTAAAATTCAACAGTTTAATTAATGAAATGATGTCAAAATAACTAAGCGAGCATTTTTGTTCGAACATCTAAGGTAATTAACACAGTTCTAATCATAGAACAATACCCAAATAATGGAGTGGAGTAAGCCAAACTTGGTAATACAAGGAGTGAAATAAAGATAAACAGGTATAATTTCAAATAATCATCAAGCATACTGGTAATAAAAAACAGAATGGATGAAACACAAGAGAGGGGACGAGCCAGAATCAAATGTTGGCGGTCCGAATCATGATTAATATTTCGATTCGAATCAAAGTAGTTAACATCAACCAAATAACCCTAAGGCATCTGCCATATTGGTTGAATAGTAAATCCCTTCTTATCAAGTTAGGTGCTTCAGAATGTAAAATTAATTATAATTATAATTATTTTAATATGAGCTAACAGTAAAGAAACTATGAGAGCTCAATTCAGAGCCATAGAGAGTAAGAAAGAAAATAGACTGAACAGTAAGGGATTCAGAGGTTGATAAATAGTTTTTAAAACTTATTAATTCAATCAGACTCATCCAATTAAAATTATGTTGAGGATAGTTAGCAGTCACAGCATCGCTTGGCTTCACACTAATAACCCAACTCTTCTCTTCAAAGCTCATAAGTTATTGCTGAGAATAAACAATAGATGCTACGGGGCTAGAGAACTATAAGTGATTAGAATGAATTGATCCTTACAAAAGAAAACATTTAAATTGGATGTTAATTCCTTTAATTTAGTATTGATATATTTTTTTATCATTTTAGCTGCTCATCATGAAAAAGAAGTCATTGCTTATTTATGATAGTTCGCCATCTAATCAGATTTAGATAGAATAATTGAACCAATAAGAGTCCAATAAAGAATTAAAAAGATTAAGAGATATCATTGAGAATCAATCTGACATAATAAATGATTTGTAATAGAAATAAGGTGCTATCGAATAAAGAGTTGAAAAATTAAAAAAATTCTTTTTCTCAAAAGAGAATAATTTGGTGATTCTTTGCAAGAAAAGATCACATTTTAAATTCTAGATCAAAGTAAATGGACATTGTATAAAAGTAACAGTAAGAGGCAATAGTTAAAGATATATTGTAATCAGTAGTTAATAGATAAGTAATGATGCTAATGATGATCAAGTTAATAGATAACAATTTAATAATTATGAAGTTAATGATGCAGGTGATGATGAAAATAATAAAAAGGATTTTTAATTTAACGATGAATGTTTTTCATAGTTAGCTAATATTAAAATTACTTAGTGTTAAAGATATTTTAGATAATATTAGAAGAAGAAATACAATAGAAAATTATTTTTATTACTAACAGACGTAGGAGATACTACAATAATAATAGATACAGTCATATAGTTATGGAATTTTAATCTTGAGTGGTTCAATTCAAAATTTCCTTATTCAGAAAGAAATAAAAACTTATCTTTATTGATTCTATGCCAGACGTCGACTAGATCCCAAATATCTTCAGCAAATTTCAGGTTTTGTTTAATATTGAACAGAACATGGAGACTAGTACTTGTTTTGTAATATTTAAGAATGAAAAAGATCTAAAATATAATATACATAGGTGATAATATTATCCATAATATGCAAGAAGTAGTAAAGCGTAAATATAATGTATTACTTTGAGTAAGTTATTTAGCCAAGAATAACAAGAATATAAAAACCAGATTAATACTTAATTCAGTTTAAAGAATAATATAAGGATTAGAAATAGAATTTATATTCTGTTAAAATAAGAGGCTGATAAAATATATTTTATGATTTATTATTAATGTTAAATTTATAATTTTAGTGACACTGATTAACATATATTAAAAGAGAATATGAATATTGTGTTGATTGATATCTCGACACAGATATTTAATGAAAAGCTGAGTTTGATAAGAAGAACTGATTCAGCAGAATACTAATAAATATTAATTCAGATGGATTTTACTGGAATGAATCGAAATAATTCTTAGGAGAATGATTTTTAGAGGCAAAATAACAAAATGTTATGAATGTGTATAATTGTAGCTTTAATTAACAGGATTGTCTCCTTCTTTTTCTGATGGAAAATTTTGAAATTATATAAAATGTTATAACTAAATGTAATTGTCTATTAGCCGAATGATTTGCTCTACTCAAAATCTTTCAGTAATCCTGAAGATATGGTCCAATCGATATATTACCAACATTTAGCCTTATGGACAGACGAATATTTTATATATTATGATAATACTGCTAGAAGATTATTTATGATTGATGATCAATTAATTGGAATAAATTTATAAGAATCAACTTAGGATGAAGACAATCATAAAATTAAAAACTTTTTTGAAATAATATTTTATTTATCCATCCAGAGAGGATTCAATGTAATTTATTTTCATGTATGCAAAAACTAATCTAATTCAAAGCTATTATCTGAGACTGAATATAGTAAGAGGCAGGATATAAACTAATAAAATGATTAAGAGAGACTTAAATAGATTATAGAAGAAAAATTAACCTACAATATTGTAAGTTAGAATTTCTAAACACTTCAATCCTATGGTTTAATATCAAATAATGTTTTTAGCATAATATATCGTGGATAATCAGATAGGTTCTTATTACCCCTGAAAGAAGGTCTATATGAATCATTATCTAATTGTATTAATTTATTTATGAGTTAAAATAAATAGTGTCTCTATCCATTATTTTAGAAATACAAATGGATCTAAACTAGATGCAATAATCAACATAATAAAGCCAAGACAACTAGAAAAATCAAAGAGATTTGTCACATAGTTTAAAATTGAAAATTGTTAAAATAAATGGGAAAGGGAGGGCTAGGAAAATATATTATATTAACAATAAAATAAGGAGAATTTAAAGGAAATAGCTAAAACGGTCCACAAATATGTTTTTGTTTTTAAGGGTGATGGAAAGCGGATCGCTTATGAACATATTTTATTAAATGAGTGAAATAATTTAATATTTTGTTTTTCTAAACTATTTTCTTAATATTTAATTCCAATTTTTTTAATGTTTAGGCCTAATGTTAAACATACTTTAGTGACGTTTCAAATTTGTCCCTTTTGCATCAGAGTAAAAGCAATTATGCATCTAAAGTAAATTGATATAGAAGTGAAATATATTGAGATAGCAAACAAGCCTGATTGGTTCTTGGAAAAGAGTCCATTAGGCAAGGTACCTATACTTATAATTGGAGATAATGGTATGTTAATTTCTATTTATTTAAAGTTGTCCTATTTGAATCCAATGTTATTATGGAATATTTAGATCAAAAGAAGTTTCCTAAAGTAAAATTATATTTTGATAAAGACCTACGAATATTGCAAAGCACTTGTAAACTTGCCATGTGTACAGAAAGCAAAGAGAGCAGATTATGAATAATTGGTGTTAAATGGCATCAGATAATGTAATACATTTATGTATCGTACAAACCCATAGCTGTTTAGGCGATGGAAATTTTTCATTTTTATTATATTAATACTATAAAGTTTTCTTTTAGCATTTTTTGGAATTAAGAAAGGATTGCCTTGTTGATGGATAATATTTCGGAAATTCTCGATTCCTAAATTTTATTTTTAAAATTGTTAACAAAAATAAATCATTAATACAGAGATAAAACCTGTCTATAATATATCAGGTTTAGGTATCAGGATAAAAAATTGATATGATAATATGATAGTATTATTATTTATATATGTTTTACTTTTTAATTTTTTGTTTTGCTTTTCACCCTTAAGTCAGGAAGAGAAATATAAGATCCCATCTTGTTTTGATGAGTTTCATATTTTTCTTTCTATTATTTATAATTAATTTTATATTTTATGTAATTAACATTAGTTTCTTATAAAATTTGCCCCGTATGTAGTTAGAGTAGCATCTGTATTGTATTACAAAAATATACCCTTCGACATAAAAAGAATTATGTATACATAGATCTGAATGAGAGACCAGATTGGTTTAACAAAATTTCACCTTTAGAGAAGGTACCCATTCTGATAATAGGTCAAAATAAGGGTAAGACTTATATAACATAAAAGTTTTATTTGAATCTAATGTCATTTTAGATTATGTAGACGCCATAAGTCCACCCTCTCTTCAGCCAAATGACCATTTTGAAAGGGCTTTGGCTAGAGCCAAATAAGAATTTGCAGGAGAAATCTAACAAACACTCTCTGCATTCAAATATTCAAAGACATATGAGAGAATTGAGGAATTGAAAGCAGACCTAAAATGGTATTTTGAAAGATTAGAGGCGTTGTTAACACATAGATATCTTCTTGGAGATTAGGTTAGCTTGGCTGATTTTTCGTTTGCTCCTATATTTACTCAAATACAGGCATAGGCTCATCTTTATAAGTTTGATGCGTATGAGGGATTTCCAAAAATACGTCAATATGGCGTGGAGTTGTTATCCTTGGATGCTGTCTAAAAGGCACTAGTCCCAAATTATTAAGAATTAATAAGAGAAAAGGTTTTATAGGTGGGAGGTTATCTATAATGATAAATATCAAAATTAAAAAAAAACAATATAATATCCTTCCTTTGCAGTTTTCAATCACAGCTTTTCTTTCTAAATCTTATGAAGGAACAAGGCTTAATTTAAAATGAAGTCTTTCTATTATTGTTTTGGTAGATCTTTGATATTTTTATTTCTTTTTCATTATTTTATGTTTTTGAGCGTAATTTTATTTATGGCTTAAGCTTAGAATCATCAGTCATGGTTCTATTTCGTTTCTTTTGTGCCTATGATTTTAGATTTATTCGTGACATTTTTTTTAGTTTATTATCACTGGATGCTCTTCTTTATTTCTCCAAATCACTAACTAGTGATTCCTCTGCTACTTCTTTTATCTCTTGAACTTCAAATCTTTTTATAATATTCTTCTTTATCTATTCCCCTTCGTTCCACATCCCTTTGAAAATCGCCCCATTTTACCAATACATCTCACCATAGCCTTGACGCTTATCATTGTAGTAGTTTCCTTTATAATAGTTTCCACTCATCCATTTGAATTCCCCGTAACCGCATTTCTTGTCCATCACATACTAGCCATCAAATTCATCATACAAACCATTTATGGGGACAGATCTCCATTTACCATAACCATGTCTAACACCTCCTTTGAAGTAACCTTGTTTGAAGATAAAATTAATAAATACCCTTGTATACACTTCCATTTTTCCATATATATTCTCCTAAACCATCAGGTTTGCCATTATGATAACTACCAATATATTTGTCCCCATTAATGAACCTCTCCTCCCCTTATCCATCCTTCCATTAGTTTATGAAATCGCCTGTATAGATGTCACCATTTTCTGACTTGAAAATACCTTTTCCATATACAGTTCCCTCTCTCCACTCACCTTTGTAGTAGGATTTTTTGCTAACCCACTCCCCATAACCATTCTTCTTGCCATTTTCCCAATTTCCCCAATATTTTTCCCCATTATTCCAGTCAAACTCCCCATATCCATGTTGAAGACCATTTAAATATTATCCTTAGTAAATCTCCTTATTTTAGAATCTCTCAAATCCAATACCATGTTTTTTTTCATTGTACCACTCCCCTGAATAAGCCCTATTATCATTCTTATATTTTAATATCCCTAGGGATATCTTTATTACTTTTACCAAATCCCTACTTAAGATTATTGCACATTTATCCAACATAAATGTAATGAGGATTTTCATAATATATAAATTCATTCATTTTATCCAATCTTATATGATCTCTTAGTTCACTATTTTCTGCAATAAACTTTTATATTCGTTCATTCATTTTTTTAATTTTTGAATAAAAATAATTATCATTAAAATAGCCAGAAAAGTTAATGGTAGAGCTTCAACTTGATATGTTGTGATCTTTAATTGCTTATCTTCTTTGAAATTTCCTCAAATTCGTCTTCGACTACCTCATTGGTGTAAATATTAAATGGAAAATTTAATTATTAATTCATTTTCTTTTCTTAATATTCAATGCTAAGTATTTTGTTAATTCAGCACCATTCCTAGATTGTCGAATGGCATCTCTTATGTTGGGATTGAAATAAATATTTGCCTTTATTGATGAAGGTGTTCGAGGTTTATTTTCTTGATCATAGAAGCTCTTTTGCCCTGTCAAATTACTGCTTTAAGATAATATTCTAGGTCTATTTTATTGAGTAATTGAGAATTTATCACACAATATGAGTTTAGTACTAGTTAGTATTAGGTCGCCTTTGGAAAATTATCTGCTAGCTCTCTATGACATCGATCGAGATCTTCTTACAGGTGTTCTTAGAAATATGCGGTTTTATTAATCTTAAATATGTCGTCTATCCACTTAATTTTTTTGCTAAAGCCTATAGATTTTTTTAATACAAGTATTGATGCCATCATGAGGGGATTATCTTAAATTCTTTTAGGCTTGATGGTGCATGGAAATGCCTTATAATATTAATTTAATTGAGCCATTTTGTATAAAAATTTTTTTAACTGTTATTTAATATTTAAAATGTCCTAGCTGATCTATGATATATCATCTGAAAGTGCATAATCAGAGCATGAAGATAGATTGAATTATTTGGAAGTTCCCAATTTGTTTTAAGAAACTCCACAATAATAGCCATTTTAGAAGACTGAAGAGAGATTAAATAAATGGAAATCAGATAAGGAGAATTTTAATCCGCTTCAAATCAATTAAACAACATAAGTTAGGCGACATAAGTAGATTGAAAATTTAAGAAAATCTGTTTAAGCTAGAAATAAATGCCATGTAGAATTGGATTTGCCATAATTAGTTTCATAGATAGCTAATAGGCGGTCTAGAGGGATGAGTTTTTAAATGTATGAACCTATTATTAATTAGAGGGCTGGTTGCATAGTTAAACAGGTTTTAAGGCAACCTGGAAAGATAGTTAGTCAGAAAAAAAGACCGTGACTATGTATATATTTTTTTTTCCTTAAAATTCATTAATTTTATTATTTCCGTCTTTTTTTATTTTGTTAATATTTGTTTTAACACTATAATAATAAAAAAAAATGAATAATTGCTGTTATTGCTAACACATCGAGATGAGGTTAGACTCAGTAGATTAGTAGAGATATTAAAAAGGTATCTATTTATGAAACAAAGTTTCCCTGCATTAGAGGCTAACTTATTCTCTATATGAAAAATATGCTGAATCATAAAACTATTATTATACTAAGGACATAAATGAAATAATGCTTGATTAAACTACTTAATCAAATATACAATATAAGGTATATTAATAAACAAAGAAAAGAATTAATGTATGATAGATGAAGAATAGGAATATATTAAAAAATACTATGCCCATTACTAATAAAAAATGTAAGTGTTGTCTGAATTTATAAGGTAAAAAATTATTAAATTGTTTAAAGTTTCATAAAGACTTACCTAGATGGTCAGTTTAACAATCAATAGTTAATTTATTAAATGAGTATTATAATTAGAAAAGAAAAATTGAATATTATAAGATTTAGAAGTTGATTGAATAGGAAAATAGATAGAATCCAGATAAACCGGCTAAAGGGATTGTGGGTATTTTATTTAACTATTTTAAAATAACCAGGTGATAAACCTATTGAAAGTTAAAGCACTCCATAATCAAATACAGAATAAAGTGTTGTTGATGTAGATAATATTCTAGCTGATATCAAGGACACTATTGAGAAGAAGAATGAATCAGAAGATAGATAGGCAACGGTTTAAAAATTTTATAGGCATGATCAAAAGCTTAAAACTGAAAGAGAATCAGATCCCATCATGATGGCGAATAGTTTCCATAATTAAGAGAGAATTTAAAATTTACATAAAATAGTTAAAAAATAACGATTATAAATATAGGTACCTGATGTTATCTATGAACATAAAACAAAACATTAAGTTATATTGGAGCAATGTATTTTATCAAAACTAAAATAGTACATCAAAGAGTGCAAGAGAAGATAAAATTGAAGAAGTTACTGACTGCAGGAGTCAAAAGGGAAGTTAAGTCAGTTCATTTTGATAATTAATTAAAAAAACCGAAAACTCCTAAAGCAAAAACATCAAAGACATTAAAATTAAGCACTCATATTTCAAGCAGCTCCAAAAAGTATACTTATATCAATAATAAAGGATGTTGACTGGATGCTAATCAAGCAGAGGTCCTGGAACAGCGAAATATGATACGAAAGACTCAATTAAATCTAAATTAAACACAAATATAGGGACTAAATTAGTTTTTAGAAAATATAGCAAATCCTAACAGAAGAAGTAATGTTAGACTTTGACAACACCAAGACATATATAACGATGATAATATCATAATACTCTGTTATTTAAATTAGTTATTATTTGCTTATAAAAATTTAGATTCCCGTATTGGTATCCGATAAGTTGGTACTCTTAATTTATCTCCATATTGCAATCGATTTCTATCAAATTATAATTGAATACAATCTCAAGAATATAATATATCTTTGAATTCCTTTCTATTCATTATTTGGTGTGGATAATCAATTTCTTTCTTTACAGTTACATTAATGACCTAATCAAAGTAATCTACATCAAAATAATTATTCCCTATTATTTTGCATATTATGGCTTTGTTTGATTCATCCCTAACAATTACATAGATTATATTATTATAATCAATTTACTCGAGTTTCCTCCATAAATATTTAAAGCTGTGTTATTTAAGACTAATATAAATATAGTTATGCATTTCATCTCTTTAATTAAATATTGATGCCTTTATATAATTATTCTGGTAAGATTTTCTTAAAAATTCTTATAATTCTGTATAAAGCTTTATTGGCAATTAATTATTGAGTCCGTTTATGCATTGATATCGATTGAATAATAGGTTAAAGTCTGAATTTGATTAAGGTACATCTGAATATTTAGCAGATAATGGTTTGTAATTGATTCCACATATAATTTCAATATGTTGATCTTTTTGTAAATATCTATTGAACCATTTTATTTTAAGATTTTTTTTCATTATTTGATTTAAACTCATTTATTACAATAGTTGCCTGAAATAGTATCTATATAAAGCATAGTTCGTTGCATAAAAAAATGAGAACCCACCAATTATTTCTGTGAATAATACCATTATAAAATTAAAATATTAATATGTCTAGTAATAGACTACTTATTCTAACAAGGGGTACTGGAAACAATACATCTATTCGATTGAAAAATCTTGTCTAAAACATTAACTAACCTCAAACTTCAAAATCTACAAGGACTATAATTGATAAGATAAACTTATTGGAGTCAAGTTAGGAGATTAGGTCGAAATATGATAAACTTTATAGGAGTTATCTCTAATCAAGAGTATTATTGAATCTGGGTAATTAACACCATCACATTTAAAGAAATATCTCATACCTAAGAGGGAGGTTATTATATTACTAATTAAGAGAAAAGACGCCCGAATTTGGTTTAGGAGAAGAACTTTTTACTAAACTCTAAGTTGAAGTCATAGGTTAATAAACTGAGAGCAGCCAATTTTATACTAAATGCAAAATAGAATGCACAATAGAAAAATGACTTGATTTAGAACACCATTCAATAGTAGTAGTAGGAGGAAAAGAAGCAATTTTTATCAAACATCTAAATGATATTCTTGAAATAGAGAAAGATGACTATAGAGTTAGAGAGAATGAAATCACAAACATTTATTAAAATTGATACTTGATTATCAACAATATTAATCATCCACACTTCGTATATATTTTTTAAAACATACCAAACACCTTTATGTATTTTTTAGTCCTCTTCAACAATCAAGTTACTTATTTGAGCTCTTCATTAACTCTGTAATTATTTGAAATATAATAAATTAAATTATATATTTCTTATTCCAGAATCAGAATGGATTAAGATGAAAACATTATCTCAAGGAAAAGAGAGATTTTTAGGGTAGCAATAAGAAATTAATCTATCAAACAATTTCTGTTACAGAAAAGAGAAGTAGATCTGTAATTAGATAAAAATGAATTTGATGATTGGGTGAAGAATTAAAAAAGCAACCATCAATTTGATAACTTGGACTTATTAGTTGAAAATTCACATTTAATTTCAACTGAAAACATAATAGAGGATCAATTACTATACTTACTTAAAACAACTGATCAGACAGAAAATTAAAAGAAAATTATAATCCTTGAAAGTATTATATTAAATAAAAAGACGATATCAACTATATTCGAAAAGCTGGTATTATATTAGTTATTTTAGGATCTCACTTAATAGCTGCTTCAATTATTAGATAATTTATAAAATACTGTGATGAATAATTAATTAGATTAATTCTGGGATATGTTAAGAGTCTTTCACACTTCGACAAGGGAAGAATAAATAAAAGTTAAGGTAATAAAAATATAAAATCAAGATACTTACCATATTGGTACAACTAGTCTGCAAATTTCAAAATATAAATAGTCATTAAAGTTAAATCTTGCATGATCTCATACCTCTATACTTTAATATACCAATATCATTAATAACTGGTTCCCTAAAATTCAAATCCTCCGATTTCTTTATGATACTTAAGACCTAACTTATAAAATCAAACGACAAAAAATAGATATGTTTAAATATTTTAAAGGTCCTTATAAGATTCATAAAATTATTCAGGAACTCTTATATCATCAATTAAATCATTGATAATAATTTTCTTATTAAGATTTAAAAGTTATTGATGACATAGAGTGAATTTGATACTTAAATAATACGAACTCACTCCTTAATAATAAAAATTACAAACAAATTTGATAAACTGATATTAAATGTTGAATTTATAACTTAATTGTTTGATATTGAGCATAATAATAATGTGAAATTGGTCACTTGTATATAGAAACTAATATATAAATATATTACTCAAGAGCAAAATAGTAATCTTAGAAAATAGTTTGATAACTTCTTGATGAATACACTTATGAGCGGGTAGAATGATATTGTATAAAAAACATTAAATCTAATGATTATTTATGATTATTAGTTTGAGGGATAATATGAGATTTTGTAATAATTGCTAAATTCTGATAATTAAAATATAAACTATCCATGCAGTGTATTATTATAAACAATGGAATGACTATTATGTTATAAATAATAATAAGTTTTATGATAATAAAAATATAAATTAGTTTTATTTTATATTCTTTGACTTAGAACTTAAATTATATCGAGTTTTGTATAAATCAATGCCTTAATATAGCTAATCAACAATTTGGACTCAACAAGATAAATAAAGAATTTGAGAAAAAAGCCTTCACGACAAACTAAATTTAAGAAAAAGAAGTTTAATGGCTAAAGGTTTTTTAGAGGATACAAGCTATTATTTGCAGTTTAAATAGTAAATTCTGAGTAGTTAATCTACATTAATATAGCACGGCAATAAATGAGGGAAAAAATCAGCTAGCTCATATTATTTTATCTGCAATACTATTGGAAACATGAATTTTGTGTGGCAAAAACTTCTATCTGAAGTAAGCAAGATGATTTATACAAGCATTATGATTTGTTAAGCAATAATTAGGAAGAAAAAAAAATGAAATTTCAATGGGAAATATAAATGAAATATTTTTTATAATAATAGCAATGTCAGATATAGCAAATCTTGAAGTCGATAAGTAAGCATCTGTATTAGATGTATTTAAGTATCGTTTTGGGCGAAACAGTTCAACTAGGCCCTATGAGTGATTAGGAAAACTTTCATTTTCCATCATTGAACTCTGTCGTTAAATTTTAAAATTTAACATTCTATCCTCTAATGTAGTAATCTTTACTTGCTGTAATCCAGCTGTTATGGACTGGAAAAACCATATTCCATTCTCTAGGATTCGTAATAGATTGATTTGACGATTCTTGAGAGTATGACTTTCCCCAAAAATATCAATCATCTATCAGATTTAACTGCTGCGATACAAATGTCTATGATATGGAAACGCAAGATATATATATTTTCCTTCGATTTATGTGAATGGGCTTTTCTAATACGTCTATTCTAAATTATATCATTGTCTCGTTCAAATCTGAATAGATAAAATTAGGCTTACTTGATACCAATTTCATCATTCATGATGTATTTTGTGAATTCTGCCCACTAACAAAATTAATCCATTAACCATCCATTAAATAATCCTATTTTCATCAGGGAGTGGGAAATTGGGCATTTCCTCGATCTGGTGAGGTTTGCTGATTCTGTCCCGTTGAGATGCACGTTAAACTCTTGTTCTTTTGCAACTTCTCATTATCGAGCATCATTATCGACCTGACGGCCTAATAAGGTATTTCATCATTAATCACAATATATGTGTGGACAGTCCTAAAAATATTTAATATCATCCTGTAAAGTTATCATTTGAAAAAACAATATTAATCTATGTTTGTAACTTGTAATCTATAGCCTAAGATGTATGATATTATGATATGGTTGAAATACATAACTTGTGTTTTATGATAGTCGATGAGTCTATATTGAATTTGACAAGCCTCCTATGCGTTATCCAGTAATGGATACATATTCGTGTTTTCTATGCAGAATGATGCAAAAATTATAATGAAAATATTATTGAAAATATGTTAGATATTATATTTATAATAAAATACAAAGATGCATAAGTTTAAGGGAATTTTTTCAATACTTATAATATCCAAGATATTTTATAAATATCATTAATTAATTTGAATAATCATCCTTCGAATAGATCACCTTTGGGGCATATAAACCTGCCATTATGAGGATTCAAGATATCATATATTTAAATATTCAATTAAAATTCCTCTCCAGAATTACCTTAAATTATTAATTTATGAAAACATAAAAAGATAAAAAGAATTAGCAAAATCATTATAGGGACCTATCTGTTCCAACCTTCATAAAAACATTAATAATGCCTTGGATTGTCAAAGAAATGAAAAGAAAAATTTAATTAGAAATAGAAAGGAATGGTTTGCAATATGAAATACTTTATAAAGAAAAATAAATAAATTATATTTAAATTACAAGGGAAATAAATAAGGGTGTTTTGAAAAGAGGAAGATAAGAGCTTAAAGTTAATCACACAGGGTAAATAGACGGGAAACATTATTGATTTTATTTTTAGAACTTATATTGAAATTCACAGGTCCAAATACGGAGAAAATATTTGTGTAATGAAATATTTATATGGAAAAAGATGAATTTGTTATTTGTCATCATTGTAAGTGTCAAAAAAAAACTAATTTGGAGAAGGAGCCTCGATCGAGACTCTATAAGATAGAATATAATTGAAGGCAATAAAGGATTATATCTCTAAAGGTAAGAATAAAGACAAATAGTCAGATACTCTACGACTACAAGTAAAATAATAATAAACTCTTATAAGGGATTATGGAAATTAGTGATGGAAATTAAAAAATCAATAAAAATGAATGAAGAGCGACCAAATATGGATAAGGATTTTTAGTTCTTTCCGATAGAGTATGAATGAGACTGCTGCGAAAATTATATATTTTTATTTCTAAGTGCTGCAGGGAAAGATTATGTGAAAATGGGAGTATATTTATTTCAAATGCATAATCTGCAGAGGAGGATTTATTTGTGAGGAATTTGATCAATTTTTATATTAATGTAGACATTTGAAAGTATTTGATACTATGAGTAATGAATGCCCTATTTGTTTATAAATTAGTTAAATTAAAGTTAGATGAGGAATAAATTGAAATATGTATGACATAAAATGCTGTAAAAGAATTTAAATTAAAATATAATTTTATTTATGTCATAACGATGTTCTCCTCCTATTATATTACTTCATCTTATCAATTTTATTTTGATCAGCAAGCAGACTCTTATTTAAATAAGCGAGCTCTTCCTATAAATCATGAATACGAGCTTTTCGGTTCTGTAATTATACCTATATTAGCTGATAAAGATCCCATTTCCTTGTTGCAATGTTTTCGACAGATGATGGTTGAGATAACATCTTTGATCCATTTGATGTTTTGAATTAACAATGAGTGTCAACTATCAATTGAAATATCTCTGATAGATGTAATTACGCACTTAAGTGTCGTACCAACCACCTATTATTCTCACCTTCCACTCCCTATTAACCCAAATGATCTATGAGACGCTGAACTATATCTATCAAATAAAACAATCTAGTTATTATTGAATAATCAGTGACCTACAACTTCTGAATTTATTTCAATATTTCATATTCTGTTCTATTCTATATATTCTCTTCAATAATATCATTCTATTATATATATAAATAGTTTATATGACGCTCTAGATCTTGGTCTTTTTTGTATAAAGCTTGCCTAATTTATTTTAAGTTCTAGTTTAAATTGCCATCGATCCTCACTAGTATTTGATAAATCCAATTCAAACAAATTCTTGGGCTTTTTACCACTCTGGTCTCAAGATTGATAAAGCCTCTTATCCTACCTCTTACTTCTACTAAATCTTCCATATAATATAAACAATATTTAAATTAAATTAAATAATATAAAGTGAGCCTCTTTTAAATTACAGAAATAGTAATTTTTTACTATTAATTTTCTGCTAATTGAAAGCACAAATTCAATAATAATTTCTTCCCTTGCTTGTTAAACCTAAGGTGAGTTCGAATACCATTTATATTCGATACAAATCTTCTATCAACTCTTGGTTTTGTGGGAACATGATAGAATTTCTATCCGCTTAGGAGTCTAATGACTACATCTATCTGTTATGAATCTATTATTGCTTATAACCAACCACCAGATTTAAATATCATCCTAAAAATGAGATCATGGTAATTATCAGAGACTTTTTATTTAAAACTTGGTCACATTGAGAGATTTTTTATTTTTTGGTATCTCGAAACACAACTAATAGACGAAATCTGTATATTTTAGACCTGAATTACTAGCTTTCCTTATCATAATGATTTAGTGACAATCATGAAAAGTTTGAATAAAATAGGTAAATATACTTTATGGACTCTGGTTCTAGAGAGGCTTATAATCCATAATATTTATTAGAAACATTTCAATTGTTTATATTCTTCTTTGAAAAATCCCATGAAATATTATTTATCTAAATATTTATCATAAATTTAATACTAGCTGTAAATGTCTTTGGATTTTTTCTCTTAATCTATGAGCACTTTAAGATTTATAATCTGAATGTTAATTATGATTAAACCAACATATTTGCTAATAAGATATATTTGCATATTTTGCAATATAAATTCATTCCTATAGCCCATATGAAATCTTACTATTTTATAAGTTCCATTCTGCTAAATATTATGATCCTGCATATAAAAAATAACACCTCAATCTTAGACGTAGAGCTAAAGAATACATTTGTCTTTATTTTTAATCACCTATGCTATAAAGTGTAGCAAACACCTGATTGATTAAAAATAGAGATGAGATGATAATACAGAAAATAATTCGGGGATTCAGATGGAAATTTAATTTTTATAAAAGTAAGCTCTAAAGTAAAAATACTACTCGGAAAAAGAGCGAGAATAAAAAGAGTGTAGCCTTTATTTCAAATTAGGATCTTATACTCAGTTTGGATATTATAATTTAGCTTCATTCATATACTAGTGCGAATTACTCAATTGAATTTCTTTCGATAGTTACTGGATGATGATTTCTTTTTTTTTAAGTGCATTTTAATATTTTTGAATCTCCTGTTAGCACTCAGTCTTAAATTTGTTGAATTCAGCTTCCTTCTCAATTTGTAGTGCCCTTAAATCCATCAGAAACTAAATTTCTTCAACAATGGGCGTATATCTTCTTTGCATTGGTAATTAAATATAGAAATCTAAAAAGAAAAATGCATTACATCAGCGATTACATTTTGATGAGATCTTGCAATCTTGTACCTTATTTTAAGAATAGATATTGAAAAATGGGCATAATTTTCAGAGCATGTCATTTGAAGTTACGCCTTGTAGAGAAACATTATATTTATTGATTTTAGACAATCAAAAAATTATCCGATTAACTAATCATTAAGAAGGTCTTTACAAATAAGAAGTCTTCAATCAGATCCTATTCTACTGTTATGTTTGGAGTGTCAAAGACTAACAATTTAAAGATCGTTAATCAAAATGACAGAACAATTAGCTCTGTATCAATTGATACATAAATACTAATGTGCAACCACATTCTAAACACTCTATTATTGCAAACGAGGAAGAAGGATAATATGGTCTAACGTATAAACACTTAAAATCCAATAGAAAATATCATGTAATGGAGCCCTTATCAAGAAAAATACCCCTCATTAGATAACATATTATATAATAACAACTACTATAATCTGCAAAACTTATATAATACTCCCCCCCAAAAGACATTAAGACAATATATGTTATTCAAAAAAAAAAAATCAAAAAACAATAAGAATGGTTAAAGCTTAAAACAAGAATTAAGAGATAAATAAAGAAAGACATCAGGGAAGCATTTGACCTTTTTGAATTTGATGGATCTTGTATAATGAATTATTTTTAATTAAATTATTTAAAAAATGTTCCCATACAATCGAGAGCATTAGGATTCGAGCCCATGTAACCAATAGATCGTAATATAAGAATTACAAGAAAGAACACCACCAACAGGAAGAAGTAAAATTATAGAAGCTTTGTTTGACAGGTAGTAAGCAGAGAAACTCCCCTCGCCTTCTTCCTAACCAAACATACAGAGACCTAAAATAGATTTCCATAGTAGTAAATTGAAACATGATTAATTTTCGCTAAAACATAAATTGAATGATAGTTTTGGAAAGTTTAAGATGGAAGCAAATGTTTGTTAGTGATATGTAAGTGTGGAAGATTTGACAATTAACGATAAATCCAAATTTCAATCATTTGTTTTCTCTCTTAAAAATAGTTATTTGATAATATAAAAAGAATTAAAATAAATACTACCCAAATTATACTCCTTCCTCAAAGATGAAAAGCCCGTCTACAACCATCCAGAAATACCCTACAATTCGAGCTTATTAATATTCTCAACATATCCAGCCTATAAAGAAGTCTACATCCCAAAATTGTAATTTTTTTAGAATAGAGATGCCCTAATGTGTATGCAGAGAGTAAAATACAAAACTCTCAATATAAAATAATAAAATCTCGATGAGATAGTGAATCTACTTGTGCATCAAAAGTATAAATCAATGGCAGATAGTTTTTAAATGGAAGATGAAGAGGAGGAAATTAATGTCGGTGAGATATACTTGGACTCAAAGAACTAAACAATCCTATAAGGTTATTATACAATAAGGATTTTAAGCCAATACTCTAAAAAGGCCAAAAATACATATCCCCCAGACAAAAGAACTTTTACATCGAATACGTGCAAAAGATCTAATATAACCAAACCCAAAAATTCAAGAATTAGAATAAATAGAGGCATGGTATGATGATGAGCTTAAAAAGTTTAATTCAATAATGAGCTTGAAGGAGACATAAATTAGGTGCATATCGAAAAAAATGATCAAGATGAAGTAGAATTAAATAAACTAATCCAAAATGTTTCTGGATTGTTAACTCCATCACTTGATAATTTTAAATTGTTAAAAAGGAAACCATTAGCTGACTAATATAAAATGATGATGGCGTTGAGGTCAAATTTGATTAGAAATTAAGAAGTATCATCCTTTAGAAAATGTTAAAGCCTTATCGACTAAGAAGAGCTTTATTCATAATATTCATTCTATAAATAAAGAAATGGTTTTATAGAATATACCTAAACTACTAAAGAAGAATAATTTTTCACAAATCGAACCACATAGTACAGACATTCCCTTACCAAAGGATCATCCAGATGATGAGCCAATAAACAACAAAACAAAACCAAATCAAATGAAAATGATACAATGCTAATAGCATACGGATGAAAAGATCACCAAGATCTGCTAAAACAAGGGATGCAATTGAGCAGCCTTCGTATGCAATAAGTGTTGCTAAGATGGAGAAAAGCATCTTGGTATCAAACTTTAGCCATAGTGTTACTTCAATCACGGTTGAAAGACTTTGTTTGTAAAATTATACTCTAATAATAAGAACACCAAAGGACATAATAGGACCTAACAATGAAGGTTAATTTAGCTATACAAGAATGCAGAACTTTCTAGAAGAAACCTCCTAATCGATCTACAAGCAATCACCCAAGTTGGCTAAACTCTCACAATTCATAGCGGATCTCAATGAAACTATGCTGAGTTTAAAGGAAATAGGCGATGAATCGATTTTGCTCATTCCTTACTGATCAACCTGGATCCCAATCAAAGAGATGTCGCAGTAACTTTATAACAAATGAATGATTCCTCAACAATTTTCTCCTCTTAGTTGGTCCAGATAGAGAAGCACATGAACAATTAGTGATCAAAACCTCGAGTGTCAGCTAGACAAGAATAAAGAAAATGCTCGATAAGAAGGCAGATTTTACAAGAAATTAAAGGAAAACAGTAGATGACCATGATGAGCACTTTTACAGGTTGTGAAGAATATGGGACAATTAATTAAGCACCATAAGTAGTTTTTACAACCAAAACCTTATAAAACTGAAGAGGCTAGAATATTGGAGTTTTCTAAAAGGGCTGTTTACAATATATTACAAGATTCCCACTGATCAAGCAGAACAAAAGAAGGGTAAAGGAGGTAAAAGGGAGGCAAAATCAAAAGTTTGAGGTTGTTCTATTAAATAGATTAAGGGGATAAAAAAGTAAATGTTCAAATTATGCAACTATCTGATATTCTACAACACCTAATATGCGACTCCATACTTCCTTAACCTATTTTGAAAGGAGTTCCTCTTAAGAAGATGCAGTCTGGTGAGTTCAAATTCCAATAAAATGTTCCTTCTGTAGATTATTGAAGATAAGATCAATTGTTCAATTCTACTTTAGAGTTGATTTAGTCTCAAGATTTGGAAAATTATGTCTATTCAAGGATGAGGAGGGAAGAGAGTTATGTGCTAATGATATGTGTCTCTTATGGTCTAATATAGTTTAAGTTGATTTGAACACTTCAAAGGTTGATTTCACCTCATTAATTCAATCAGTTTAATTTGCACAGCTCAAATATGTAGATATTGCGGATCTATAGGTGCCTCACTCAAATGCAATAGATCAGAATGCTAAGTTCATAATCATTTCAATTGCTTAAAGTAAGATAGATTGATGAGACTATAACTAGATCATGAAGAGAAGTTTAGATTCTCCCGTGAGGACCGTTATAGAAAAAACTATCAAAGCTAATCAGAGTGGTTCATTACAAGAATCAAAATGAAGCATATCATTTAATAGGTAGGACAACCAGCATTAACCAAGAAGCAATAACAAATAAGATTGGAGCTAACAAGATAACAACGGCTAAAAGCAAGAAGACTCTAAGGAACCAAAAAGAATGAAATAATATACATTTAAATAAAATCATAAAATATTTATCATAATTATTATTTTAATATTTTATATTTTAAATGATCTTAAGAATTGCTTAAAAATAAATTTCAAGACAGCTTACAAGGCAATAGACCTACTTCTTTAGCAAGAAGAATCCTCCAACAGGTAAAACTATTTTAAAAATTAATATAATTAGGATTCGAGAAATTCGACAGAAAATCTAATAGGAAATAGACAAAGACTCTCAAAGGAGACGAAGAGCTTAAAGAAGCAAAAGTGGAAGGTCAAAAAAAATTAGTGAATTATCAAAAAATTAAGAGCAATAATCAAAGAAATAACAAATCAATACTGAGTAGGATACCTTTGATGCTGCCTTAATTCGACCTGGTAGATTTGATAGAAGCATAGATATTACCCTTCCAGACATTGAGGGAAGAAAGTAAATTTTCTTGGTCCACTTAAAGCCAATAGAGATTCGACCAGAAAATTCTATGGAAACATAAGCTAATAGGTATTTTTTTAAATTTTTGTAAAAGATTAGCAACATTAACTCCAGGTTTCAGTGGAGCTGATATTGAGAATTTATGTAATCAGGCTGCAATCATAGCAGCAAGGATAACTCTAAATATGTTGAAATAAACCATTTTGAAATGGCTGCTGAAAGAAAGAATTATGGCAGGCTTGAAGAAGGAGAGCAATCTATCTGAGTAGGATAGAAATACTATAGCGTTTAATGAATGTGAACACTCAGTTGTAAGATGGTTTTTAGAGGGCGGAGATCCCTTATTAAAATTAACCATCATGCCTAGGTAGTCTAGGTTATGCATAATATCTTCCAACCGAAAGTAATCTGTAAACAAAAGATGAACTTTTGGATAAAATATGTTGTGCCTTGGGTGGAAGAGTAGCGGAAGAAGTGTTCTTTTGAAAAATTTCTCCAGGAGCAGATGATGATCTCAATAAGATCTTCAAATATGCTTATGCTATTGTAACGGAGTTTGGAATCGTTGACGAGCTACATAATGTCTCATTTGAAAGGATGGCCAGTATGAAAAAGGTTACAGTGAAGCAATCAATTAAAATAAATAAAAAATAGAAGAATAAGCTGAGGTGTTACTGGAGAAAGAAACCCTAGATCTTCAATAGATTATCGACATCTTAGGGGAAAGGCCTTTCAAACTAAAATCCAATTTTAAAGCATATCTTGATTTAAAACAAAGTGGAAAAAGCAAACGAGAATAGGAGAATTCTATTTGAAAATAAATTAATTTTATGCTTTATTTTATACAAGAGACGGGAATCAATCTGCTCTCCTCCGATTTAAGTTTGACTATTTTTTAAAATGTAAGCTTATAAAAATCCCTTCTCTAAATTCCCAATCCATTGTAGTCGGAGGAGAATCACCAGTAAACTAATCCGTATTTTCAGATTTAGCAATTCACCTATTAAGACATCTCGAAACAAGTATCCTTCACTTTTATTTTAATTAAATTAGGGAACTGCAATCTGCAGTCATAAAATGTAATAAGTGTTGCTAAGAAAAAGGAAGGCATTTAGATGACAACTACTATGTTGTTTATGATATGGCCCAAGTTATAAAATCTAAGTCGTTCAAATAGATATACAAACCAAAATTATCAATTAGT